>PVJX010048392.1:0-11507 GCA_004027295.1 Dolichotis patagonum
ACTCCAGGGCCAGCAGGACTCTGATGCCAAGACCAGGCAAAGATTCAACAACAGAAGAAAGAACCGGTATCCCTGCCGAACACAGACGCAGAAATCCTCAGCGGAAGGCTTGCAGCGCTGAAGGAGATCACATGTCAGGGACAAAGAGGATTTAAGCCGGGAAGGAGAGGCGGATGCAAACGGGCAAATCAATGATCGCAGCACATCACGCCAATGAAATGAAGGATGAAAAGCAGAGGACCAGCTCGGGGCATGGGGAAAAGCATCTGATAAAATTCAATGGGCATGGAGAAAAGTGTCCCATAAAATTCAGTGTGTCTCCAAGAAAAAAAATCTTTGAAGGATCAGGTGAGGAAGGAGTATACCTCAGCGCAGTGCGTGAGGTCTGAAACAACTCTGCAGCCTATGTCACAGAGAGAGGGAAAAGCGGAAGTCTGTCCCTCTGAGGACCAGGGTCCCCACCCTCTTGACCTGGAAGACGAGAGAAACCTTCAGAGAGCATGGAGGAGCGGGGAGCAGGCGGCAGGTGGTGTTTGCAGACCACAGACGCCACCAGCAAAACTGTCCGAACCGATCCGTGAAGTCAGTGAGGCTGCAGAATACAAAAGCCAGAGCACAGAGGTCAGCAGCTTTTTTACACTAATGACAAAGCTGTTGAGCAGAAAGTCAAGAAAGCAGTCTCTTCTACAACAGCTGCAAAGATTGAATACCTAGGAATAAGCATATCCATGGGCATAAATAAGCTCTACAGTGAGAATTAAAAAACAGTGATGGAGGAAATTGAAGAAAACACACACAAAAAGTGGGAAGGCATCCCACGCGCAGGGACCGGAAGCAACAGTGGTATTAAAACCTCTTCACGACCTGCAGGGAGCTGCGTGTTTAGAGCAGTTCCCACCAAATACCATTGATACTATTTGCAGAAAAGAAAAAAAACTCTTCTAAAATTTGTTTGGAATCAACAAATAACCCACAGCAACACTGAGCAAGAAGAGCAACATAGAGGCATTCTAGAAATACACGAAAGAGCAGTGGTTACCTAGGCAGAGCGGCTCTGAAGGAAAATAGATCCATGGGCGGTGCACCAGCGCTGAGAACCCGGAGATAAATCCATGCCTTTGCAGCTACGGATTCTGACAAAGCCAGCAGGAACACGTGCCAGAGAAGGGAAAGACACCAGGCACCCATGTGCCCAAGAAAGTAGATCTCTGTCTCACCGTGCACAGAAATTGATTCAAAGTGGATCAAAGACTTAAACAGAAGACGTGGAACTGTGAAATTACTAGAAGAAAACATTGGAGAAATGCTTTGGTACATTAGTCTGGGAAAAGATTTTTTTGGATGTGACCCTAAACAAGCAGGTGACGAAAGCAGAAATTAACATGTGGAACATCAAACTACAAAGCTCCTACACAGCAAAAGAAACAGTTAACAGAGACAACCTACAGAACAGGAGAAAATATTTGCAAAGTACCCACCTGAAGAGGAGTTAATTTCTAGAATACAGAAGGAACTGGGGCCACTCACCAGTGAAAGACCAAATAACTCAGTGAAAAGTGCAAGTGGTGGGAGCTGATGCTTGTCCAAAGGAGATAAACAAATTGCCAAATAGACGAGCAAGCTTGACACTGGTGACTGTTAGAGACAGGTGAGTCCAACCCACAGTGAGATGTCATCTGGTCCTAGTTAGAATGTCTGTTATCACGAAGATGCTGAGTTTGATTCCTGCTACCAAAAAACAAAACAAAATGGAAGAAAAACAAAGACAAAAAATAACAAATGCTGGAGGGGAAACTCTTCCACACTGTTGCTGGGAATGCAAATTAGCAGACGCATTGTGGAAAATGATACACAGATTCCTGAAACCTAGAAGTAGTGTGACTCCGTAATGAGCTCACAGGGGCTCCTGCCTATGATCACAGCTACTTAGGACGCTGAGGCGGAGGATCTGGACTTTGAGGACAGGCTGTGCAATGTACTCAGCCTCTGTCTCAAACCCCGCCCCCCCAAAACCAACCCCCCCGCCAAAAACCAAACAAATCCAAAAGACAGCAACAGACCGCGTGGGACAGTAATCCCAGTGCTGGGCCTTTGTCTTAGGACTTGACGATATTTCTGCCTCTGCACGTCTGTTACGGCGCTGTGGAGCCAACTGGCTGCCCACGCGTGAGAGAGCGCGTGAGAGGTGGTGGGCAGATGCACTGGGACGTTTTCCAGCCACACACACGCAGTGAAATGCTGTCATTTCTAGACCGGGAATGGGACGGAGACCACTGTGTTAGGTGAGATAAATCAGCTGCAGGAAGGCAGATCCTGCGGGCTCACTGGTGTGAGGCAAGCTGACCTCAGTGAGGCAGGGAGGAGACAGAGCTCCGACCCCTGGGCAGGGCGATTGGACACAGCGTCCCTGGGCGCCAGAGTGCCAGATGGGAGGTAGTGTCCCTCCTGCTCTATAGCTGGGTGCTTCTGGGACCGACCATGATCAGTGGGGTGCTTGCAAATAGGATTGTAAATGTGCCCAACACCAATCATAGGTGCTCAAGTGACAGATACGTCAGGTACACGGTCTGGTCATCAGGCCGTGTACACGCTCCACCCCACACCTGTGTATGGTGACCATGTGTCGGTTAAACATAGAAACATGTTCCCCAGCTTCTGGCCTGGCCCCAGGCTGCTCCTCGGCCCAGCCACATCCCGCAGTTGGGGTTGGGAGGGTTCCCCTCATGGCAACTCTGGACACCCCACACACTGGGGGCTCGGGAAGGGGCTGGCCTGGGGCAGCCCCACAGACAGACGGACAGACAGGTGAACCCAAGGTCTTTGCTTGGGAAGCTGGGCAGCTATCCCACTCACTGTGCCTCTGAGCTCAGCGTGGTGGCCTAGGTGGGAGGTGACGAAGAGTAAGGTGTCCCCAGGTGTCCTTCTGACTCCAGGCCTAGGATATGTGCTATGAGGGCAGAAGGGCTTATGCATCTGATACCAAGATGTCCAGGATGGCACAGTTGGTCCCTGGGAGGAAATCAAGCCCAGGAGAATGCCTGGCTGTCCCTTGTCCCTGTTGGGGAAGCAGGAAAGACTGGGCCCCGGGGCACGGAAGGCAAGTGACTCTGTGGCTTGTGTTGGCCAGATCTGAGCCTTGGGCCAGCATCCCTCCTGGGAGCGCATGTCCAGTGTCACCACACACAAGGGAGTGCTGAGGCTGGCTCCTCGCGGCGGGGACACTGCCCCCCTGAGACCCCAAGCCTAAGTGGACATAGCCAGCCAGATCAAATTTTATGGTCTTTGCCTCATGGAATGGCACCGAAAGGAAGAGCAGGGGGGTTCTGGGGACACATGTGCTAAGTGGCCTGCTGTGGTCCTGGGCGTGGGGTCCACCTCAAAGGTGGCCTCAGGAGGAGGACAGAAGCCCACCCTTCCTGCTGAGGTATGTGACTGCGACGCACAGGACTCCTGGAGTTGGCCTTCTGCTGTGGAATCCAGAGGGGCTGGGTTGAAGCCTGGGGAAGACACCTTCCTGCTGTCCGAGGGACCTGGCAGCACTCTTGTTTCTCCAGGAAATTCTGGGTCGCTCGCTGGCTCGTGGCAGGAAATGTATATAGAACCTGATTTATTCAGAGTGGGCACAAAGCAAACTAAATTGGTGAACTCTGTTATATTTAGGGGGAAAATGACTTTGCCTTCTGTTTCAAGCTTCTGATTTCATAAGGTGGAAAGAAGTCAAATCTCTTCATTTTGTTGGAAGGAGCTTGATGCCCTGGAGGAATAAAAGCTGGGCCCCAGGTAGCCTTTGTGTCCCCAGCCTTGGCCCCCCTTTCTCACTGGGTACACAGTCCTGCTTTGCCAGTAAGAGGCCTTCTGGGAGGCTGGAGCAGGGAGCCTCAGGTGCGAGCTCAGCCTGGGCAACGTAGTATCTTACTGAGACCCTGTCTCAGAATAAAAGCTAGAAAACAGCAGCGGGATGTGAGCACCCGGCTCAGCACCCAGTGCCTCTGCTGGTGAGACAACGCCTGTGTGATGCTGGCGGTGAGCTCTCATCTGCAAATCCGTGCTCGGCATCAGAGTAGCAACTGCAAGCCTCAGCCGACTTCCCGCAGCTCTTTTAGAAAAGAGAGGAGGGACCTTGCTGTTGGACTCAGCGGATTTCATGGAGAAGAGAAAAAGTTGCTGAAGCATAGAAACTTAATATCCACTCCACCACCTAAGGCTGCATTCCTGGGCTCCAGGGGTCAGGCTTATAACTAGCTGGTGGCCTTCTAAGCTTTACCCATGAATAGGTGCAGCTTTTCGGGGCTGGCTGGACCTAGGTGTGTGCTGCTGGGGTAAGGGTGTGTGGCAGTAAATTAGTCCACTGGTTGGACCAGAAGGTGGGTTCCCTGGAGGGATAAAAGGGAAGGGAGGCTGCTGCTCTGCTCTGTTTTCTGTCTGCCCTGCCATGGACTGTTTTGCCTCAGCGATGCCCCTTTGCCACGCCTGCCTGCCTTGGAGCCAGCCAATTATAGGCAGAAGCCTCTACAAACTGAGCTGTGATAACTCTTTCCTCCTTTGACTTTGTGAGCCAGGCGCTTTGCACCAGCACGAGAAGGCAGCTGAGACACCAGGGAAGAATCCCTAAGAGCCTCCCATTCCAAGCCTTGCCAGTGTTCCCCGCTGAAGGCCATCACGGTCAGCGCAGCCCTGCCCCTCCCTGCTCCCGCTGAGTGGCTGTGGCCGGGGCTGGTTTGCTCACAGTGCTCTTGGTGGTAGTGAGAATGCCACGGCCTCCTCTCTGCCGTGAAAATGAGGTGTGGTTCCCAGGCTACAGTGAGCCCTTCCTGGACCTCACCGTGGCCCGCCAAGTTTATGTTTGCAATCCCATGAAAAAGTTATTGGAATTCCAGTACATTAATTACAATCTACCACTTCCAGTGCATCCCACAGAGAGAATAAAGACCCTAAGAATATTTATAGTTATGGAGAGCCAAGGGGTCTTGAGTCCTGTCAAGATGATGGTGCACGGGAACAAAGGCCTCGACCTGGGGCTGAACCCGGGTTTTGTAATTCTTGACGCGGGAGCGGTTTGGGGTAAGTGGCGGTGAGAGCAGCAGGAAGCCCAGAGCGCTGTGAGCTGGGCTGGCTGGGGGCCTGAGAGCACCTCTACAGCATGCGGAGAACGGTGTGCAGAGGAGTCATCTACGTCACCCACTGAGGCAGCATCTCCTGTTTTGGGGTCGGTGCCTCAGTGCTGCTGTGTGATCTTTTCTGCCCTGGGAAGCCACTGCCTCTCACCTGGAGGCTCCATCCTGGCCGACAGCGTGGAGTGTCTGCCTCACGGTCAGCAGTGAGAGCCAGACCCGGGCCTACCTGCACTGTGGCCAGGAGGCAGCAGCTTTGCGGTAGTCCTGGGGCAGCTGGCTCCTGGCTGAGGGTAGAAACGGCGAGGCCCTGTGACCTAGTCCCAGCAAGCCAGGTGCATGTGGCAGGGGTCGGGGTGAGGCTGCAGAAGGGAGAGGAAGGCATGGGCCCATTCAGGCTCCAAGTGGGTCACATTCTGTGAGCCCAGCAAGCCCCGAGGTCAGTGGAGATGAGGGCCTGGCTCCTCGCCATCACATGTGTCAGGCCTGGCTCTCATGGCTGACTGCGAGTCAGAAGCTCAGTCTGGGGTCATTGGAGCTCCTAAGGAGTGTCTGCTTTGTCAGTGAGCAAGTCCTCTTCTGTGCTTTCCTGATTCATCCCAGGGCAGGGGTCCAGGTGCAGCTGTTGTAGCTGTTAGAACATCCACGTGCTTCTGCGTGGTTGGCCATGGTGGCTTAGTCACTTTCTCATTGCTGGGGCACCATACCTGCTACCAGTGTGTTAAAGGAGGGCTGTTTGGGCTCACGTTTGCAGGCCATGATCAGCTGGCCCTAAGGCAGGAAGGTGTGGTGGAAGGGCCTGGCGGAGGAGAGCAGCTCACAGCATGGCAGACCGGAAGTAGAGAAGGGGGCAGGCAGGAGGGAGAAGGGGCCTCCCAGGCCATGCCCCAGGACCACCTCTTCCTCCTGACAACCAGCTATGAGCCCATGATTGTCACCTTCTAAAAGCCCCACCTGTGTAGGCAGGGCATCTAGACGTAAACCACTTCACACGGGAATGTCCCCAGGCCACCAGGTCCCTGCTCCCCTGCTGTCCCTGACCTGGGGCCACTGTTATCCACTGGAGGTGCGGCAGCTGCTCATCAGGACCCTGCCTGGCGTGGCACACTGTCTCTCATGCCCAGGCTGCTAAATATGCTGTGTGATCAAAACACACAGTGGACATTTGAAATATGAAATTATTACAGTAAAAGACACACTGCCGTGAATCCCCCTCGAAATCCTCGCCGTCACTTTGAACACACTTGTCCCCTCATTCTTGCCCCTATCTGAAACAGCTCTGGAGTCTGTTGAAGGTGCAATAAAGAACACAGTGACTGCAGCTGGCAAGTGCCGCCCGCTGAAAGACGGCTCGTAGAACACGCGGCAGTGTCCTCATCTGCCTTGTCCCCTGGGCCTAGCACTGCAGGACTTCTGGCTCCGCCCCAAGGTCAAAATGACCGTGAGAACTAAGTGTTTTGAATTAGTTCAAGACACTGAGGCAACCAGGACAGCGCAGCTAAAGACCCCCGGGAAAGAGGAGTCCTGAGCTGCTGCAGGAAGTGCAAGGACTATGGGAGGGGGGTGCTTAAAGTGACGGGAGGATTTAGAGGGCGATTCACGGTAATGTGCTATTCATTCTAACAGATTAAAACAGATTACCTCTTCATTGTATTTTCCATCGCACCTCTTGTAGTCACATCTGCTAGCCACTCTGGCGAGGACATCAAAGGGTGGGCCGGGCAGAGCCCGAGGGGACTGGTGGAGACTGGGGGGGGGCTGGGCAGACCCCAAGGGAGACGTGGCACCAAAGCCTGTGGGTGAGCCTGCTCCTGCCAGGAGGCTCCTGCCTAGCGTGAGCCCCGCCTGGTTGGGTTTGTCCTTGCTTGACCTCCTTGTGAGGTCTCAGGTACAGGGGGTCAGAAGGCAGCGGGCTCCTCTGGTGGACAATGCTTTGGGGTCACACACTCACACTGCACAGCTGTGGAGACAGCCGTGGGCGTCTTTCTCTGCACCCGGGGCTCTGGGCGGGTTGGACCTGGGTGGGGGTGCTGTTGCTGTGTGTGAGGAAATGGACCCTGCACAGCTTCCAGCTGCTGCTGCACAGCTCACCGTGCCTTGTGGCTTTCTCATGGTGGCCTTGGGGTGGCCCTGGCTTTCCAAGAGGTTTCGATTTTGGATGAGAAAGATGCGCGGTTTGTTTCTCTCCTGGGTCCCTGGCTCTCGGGTGGTGTCGCCTGCCAAGCTAGATTCAGGGCTGTGGCAGTTTCTGTTTCTGTGGCACCAGCCCCTCTGCCCGCCCTCCGTGCTCTGGGACATATGGGACCCCGTGTGTGTGCACGTAGGTGTGTGCAGCAGTTGGACACATGCTGTGCCTGGAAGCACCCACCAGAGGCCACCGTGGCTGCCCAACTTTGTGACCTCCGTTCTGCCAAGACTTCTGCTGGCTCTTGGTCCTCAAGGCCTCCACGTCTCTGCCCATTCCTCCTGCTGCTGTCCACCCATGGGACCTGCCCTTAAGGACAGCCTTCCCTGGGGCAGGGGTGGACACCCCAGCACACTGGGCAGAGGCTTATGCAGGAGGACTGCACCTTCACGCTCAGCCTGGGCAGCTCAGTGGCTTCCTGAGATCCTGCTGTAAAATAAACGGGCTAAGGTGGGCAACATGATGCAGCTTGGTGTGAAGGTCCTGGGTTCAGTCCTCCTGACCACCACTCTCGGTGGTGACACTCGTCACAGGGATGTGACAGGGAAGGACAGGAAGTGGAGTGCCAGTGCTCACGCTTACCTGGCCATGGTCTTGTGGGCCAGGTGGAGGCAGGAAGTGGGCCCAGGGCTGGCTGTCACGTGGGTCCTCACCTGCTCTTCCTCTGCACAGAGGAGGCTGGGGACGGCCTCCCTGGCACAGCTCTGTGTGACGATTCAGAACTGGGGTTCAGGCACCAGCGGAGCAGTGTGGGGGCTGTGAGGGCCAGGCCTAGACTTCTGTTCCCTGCGATGCCCGGCCAGCATCCCCATCCTGACCGCTGGTGACAGGCATGGCCAAGAGCCAACTTCCTGTCTGGGACCCGACCTCTCTCCCTGCTGGGCCTGCGCACTGCCCCAGGTGGGGTGGGGCTGGGGACTGAGGTGAGGCTGGATGTGGGTCAGAGTACTGAGTGGGGAAGCTGGGGTCCCCAGCTTGGCTCCTCTGAGGGTCCCCTTTCCCTCTCCCTGCTGCATATACAGGGGACAGGATGAATGGGCCCTGTGGGCCACCCTGTGGGACATGGGCTGCCTTTGCCCCAGGACTTCCTGCGTGGCAGGGGGTCCTGGGTGTGTGTGGTGAGGGGACCTTGTCCACCTGGCAAGGGGCTGAGAACTCACCCTGCCCTGCCCAAGGGGAGAGGAGCCGGGGCTCCCCGAAATTCCAGGTGCTGGGGATACGGCTGGCATGGAGGGCACCCCACAAACCCTATTCACTGCTCCCTTCTGGCCCCATCTGTGCTGCTGTGACCACTGTCACCATAGGCCGGTGCCCCAGGTTCTAACCCTAAGGGGTCCTGGGAGCCCCGGGCTTGTGCCTGAGAGGCCCTCGGGCTTGGCCTGGGTTCATCCCCTCCATCTGGTGTCTGCAGTGGGTGGGTTGGTCATGTGCTCCGGGCCCACGCGGTCAGATGAGGATCAATCCTGTGTGGGGAGGCCCTGCTGGCTTTGTGCAGCACCAGCAGCAGGTCCAGGATGGCCATGCCAGTCCCCAGCGAGGCCCAAGCACCTGCAGCCTCTGACGCCCTGGTTGGAGGGATACTTCCTGGCCACAGTCCAAGAATTCTTGCTAAAATTCCAGAGGGAGTGGTACGCACACCCGTAACCGCAGCACTCAGGAGGCTGAGCGTGGAGGGTTGCTGTGAGTTCGAGGCCAGCATGGCGACACAGAGAGTTCATGTCTCAAAAAAAGAAGCAATGCTAATTGATCAATCAATGGAAACAAAATCCTGGAGGATTTTAGACTGTGGTTTCCTGGACGAGGCAGTTTTTACCATGCTGGATCTGGGCTCGCTTTCCTGCCATAGGGTGGGGGGAGTGGAGACAGAGCGCCCCAATGGAGGCTGCGACTGGGGTGGGGTGGGGTCTACCGCGAGGGCCTGGGTTGTCCAGGGCAAGTATCTGTGTGTGGGAACTGCAGGGGAGAAGGAAGGGGCAGGGAAGGTGTCCGGAAGGCGTCTGGGGTGATGTGAACTCCTGGGGGAGCGAGGCAAAGGCAGGACAGTGCGCAGGGACCCGGGAGCCCTGAGTGATGTCACCCAGGCGTGGTTCCTAGGTTCCTCCCTTACAGTGACAAGTGTCTTTCAAGTGACCAGGGAGTGTGCATGACCCTGCAGCTGCACAACTCCCAGACATCCTTCCCTGGGTGGCCTGAGCCTCTGAGGATGCTGGGACTTGTCCGAGAGGGCAGTCACACATCGCCACTGGTCAGGTGATCGAGGCTGGGGTTCCAGGGACCCGGCTCTCCTCTGGGGCTGGGTGGGGGCTGGAACAGCAGGCATCAGGAAGGCTGGGCTCAGCTGCACAGTGCTGGCTTCAGAGGATGTGACGCATGCAGGACAGGGCCCTGGGCTTCATCTCTACTCTGGGGAGCCCAAAGAAGGTCTTTTAAAAATTACATATGAGTTTTATTTGTTACTCCGCATGTGCAATGCATAATGTCTGCATTTACTGTGAGATTTGTCACGTTTTTGTGATGCAATGTGACGGGTCCCTCAGATGGAGGTGCTCCCGAGAGGCTGTCTCTGTGCCGTCTGGCCGTGTCACCTCCATCACCAGCCTTGTCCACGCCCCGGCCTCTCAGGGCTTTCTCTGTGCCAGGCCTGGAGCTGACTGCACCTGAATCTGGGTTTGTCTGCACTGTGACATGGTGGCCCATGTGTCTCCAAGGGCAAACTCGGGGTCCCTCAGGGAGGTGGAGCAGTTGCCCCTCAGTGGCTGCTGGCCTGAGGACATGAAACACAACCATCTCACTGTTTTTTGGCTTTCTGGAAAATGCAATAGTTTAGAGAAAAATTCCATTTTCATTGCTCCTTGGCAGTGTTTTGAGACTGGCTGGGGAGTGTTTCATGTGTATTCTGGGAGTTCTTTTGTCCCTCAAAGTTAAGACTTTAGAGGCTGAGGATGCCCTTGCCTTTCAGGGCACCGGGATGCTCCAGTCCTTGGCTGGCTCCTGCCCTGCCCCCGAGGGCACCCATGGGTGAGCCATAGGTGGCCCGAGGGCACCCATGGGTGAGCCATAGGTGGCCAGCGAGTGCTGACCTCACACTTCGGCTCTGGATGCTTCCGCCCCTGCTGCTGGGTGCAGAAACAAACTCCGCACATGAAGGCGGCATACAGAGGGCCCCGATCTCCTCTTGGCTCGGGGCTGATGGCCGAGACCACAGTGCTGGCTGCTTGGTGCCAGGGAGGCCCCTTCCTGCCCTGCATCCTCTTTCGTATCGGGCTAATGACCTACTGGGTCACCACACGTCCTGGTGTCTGCACTTCAGTGGATTCCCTCCCATAGGGCCAGCTCACAGTTCAGTCCCAGCAGCTTCTGGACACGACAGACAGCAGAGAGCCTTAAGTGAAAACAAACAAACAAAAGCTGATCCCTATTTTTCACAAATTCTGTGAATCAGCCTGTGTTTATTTCTAACCCCAGATTAACCCTGGGGGATCAGATGCCGATGTTTACAATGTGCTCAGGGCTCAGGGAAGCTGGTGGCGGCTGTGGGCTTCCCACCTGACCTTCCTGCTTTAGCTCCTTCTGTAAGCAAGGTCCCCTTTGTGGTCCTGGTGCCACCTTTCTTGGTGTTTTCTGCTCTGTGTCTTAGTGCTGGGGCTGAGTGGATGTGCGTCTGGCTTCCGAGTGCGGGGAGGCCTCGGTGTGGTTCAGGGAGACCATGAGGTTTGGCGAGTTTTTCGGTTGATGTGAGTTTGATGCCGAGGCAGCAGCACGACACTAGACTCGGAGTCTTTCGACGGCAGCTTGAAATCACGGACACGCACAGCTGGTGGCACAGAGGTTCCCGGACGTGCTTCCCCTGGACCAAAGCTCAGTGTGTGCTGCCTCAGTGCTCATAGCGGCAACGTCCTCTCTGAGACGGGGGGCTCTGTGTGTGCAGGCCCAGCCCTGAGGCGGGCACCGGTGTGAGCTCGGCGGCCACACTACTGTCTGGTGCTGAACCCAGGTTCCCCTCAGCACACGATGCCCGACCGAAGTTTGCTATTAAACACACCACCCACGGCGCCCTGAGAACCACACTAGGGTCGGGGAGAGCAGCTGCTCCAGTGCCCTGGTGAGGGGCAGCTCTGGACATGTCTGTGACAGCTGGGAGTCACCCACTCGCTGCTAACCAGTGACAGTCGGGAACCGTGGAGACACCGTTTATGCAGGGAGTGTGCCTG
>PVJX010048393.1:0-11492 GCA_004027295.1 Dolichotis patagonum
CTCATATTCTTGTTCTCTCTCCCTAGAATGTCCTTCAGTATTTTTTGTAGGGTTGGACTGGTGGTCACAAATTCTCCTAGTTCCTCTTTGTCAAGGAAGCATCTTGTTTCTCCATTAATTTCTAGAGAGAGTTTTGCAGGATACATCAATCTGGGCTGGAGGTTGTTCTCTTTCAGTGCTTGAATTACTTTACTCCAAGCTCTTCTTGACCTGATGGTCTGTGTCAAGAAGTCTGCTGTGATTTTGATGGGTTTTTCTTTATAGGTGATCTGTTTCTTTTCTCTGATGGCTTTTAATATTCTGTTCTTATATTGCATTTCTGGGACCTTGATTATTATGTGTCTGGGTGTAGCTCTGTTTGGGTTGTAGGTGGCTGGAGTTCTGTATATCATTTCCTTTTTCTATGCTTGGGAAATTTTCCTTAATAATTTCTGTGAATAGCCTTTGCAGTTCCTCTGTTTTGACTCCTGCTTCTTCATTCACATGCTTTATTCTTAAGTTATAGATCCTCTTGCAATCCTCTAGCCTTTCAATTGTTACTGCCTGCTCCCTTGTTATTTTTAAGAGATCTTCCCTTTCATGGTCACACATTGCAAGCCTGTGTTCAATTTTTGATAGTCTATCTTTGGTTTCTTTCAAGCAGTTTTGCCAGCTTTCTATGGAGTCTTTAGTTTCCTGATAATCTCTTTGAATTTGCTTCATGAATTCTAGGTTTTTCTTGTTTTCTTCTTTAAATGTTTTTCTCCTTTTGTGTTCTTCCATTCTTCTGTCTGTGTCTTCTTGAGAGGTGACCAGCCTTTCTTTTATTAATCTACTTATCCCTTGTTTAATTTGAATTAATATTTCAGTTTTGGTCCTGCTTATGATGTCCTGAAGATATCTTTTTATGTCTGCTAATGCTGTGTTTGATGTTGCATTTTTGCTGCCCTCAATCTCTTTTGTATTTACTTCTCCTGGATCAATGTTCTCAGTGTTGGGGGCTGGGGTTTTTTTCTTATTTCTTCCTTTTGTCATGTTTTTGGTTCCTTCCATACAAGTGTACAGTGTAATTCCCAGACCCTTTTCTTGTTGGTTCAGGTCCTCTAGAGGGCGCAGGCTAGGAGCTTTTGCCCTCTTCAGTCGGTTATCAGAGATTAAAATTCAGGCACAGGCAGTGTGCGCTGGCTGCTCCCCTGGGCCAGTCAACCTTTGCAGGCCTTCACTGTGTCAGTGTGCGCTGATCTCAGGGAATTAGTTTTTAGTGACTCACTGGGTCCCAGCCAGGGGTGCAGCCTAGTCCAAGCAGATTCCACCAATCCGCTCTACGAGAGGAGGAACCAAGTAACACAGTTTTCAAAACAAAACAACTTAGGAGATCATCACTGGCTATCATATTGTCTCTTGTTTTCTTCTAAATAGTTGTCCATATCTTCACACACAATTAGTTCATACATGACAAATCAGTATTAAACTGATCAGAACAGGATGATGAAGGCATTTTAGGTCTTCAAAACCAGACAATAGGGAAATCAACAATGGTTACCATAATGTGTCTCAGTCTCTTCAAAATAGCTGTCCATACCTTCATGTATGTTGAAGTTAAACAATACAAAACAGACTAAAATCACTCTGAACAAAGAATAATAGTATTGCTGGATTTCACAGCATGATGCTATGGAATCAGCACTGGGTACCATAGTGTGTCTTTTTCTTCAAAGTAGCTGTTCATTTCATCATGCGTTATATAATTGGTACTCATAAACTGTTTAGGAGAAGCTCTATGCATGTATGAGTCTCTACATGTATATCTACCCTTTCTGTATTAGAAGGAAAAACAAAACAAAATAAGCTCCTAGAAAACACGAAACAGAAAAGACAAATAAATAACAATAGCAAAGAGCCCACAACACTGACAATATAGGCCTTCCAAACAAGGTGGTAGGAGCATAACTAGGGTTGTTATTTTACATAATGATCTTCAAGAGTTCCTTAGATCACTGTATGATAATATGCACAATTGTTCCAATCCTATGAATGTTAGTTTTGTTCCAAGAACTTATAGAATGCATAGCACAATCATCTTAGCTATCCTAAGTGTGTTTATACAATTTTAGATATTTTTTCTCTTCTCTTCCTTTTTTTTCCTCATTTTCCCTGAGATAGTATTTTACCCCTTTTAGCAGATTCTTATCCTTTCACTGTATTTATTATTTTGTATCTTATGTACTCTTACCATTTCTTACACTAGGGAGACTATATGGTATTTACACATGTGAGTTTGAGTTATTTCACTTATGAGTATGGTCTCAAGTTGCATCCATTTACTTATAAATATCTCAATGTGATCATTATTTATAGCTGAGTAGTACTCCATTGTATAAAAATTTCAAAGTTGTTGAAATCATAAATGCATGTATTTAATTTATCAATTTTAAATTTGCATAAAAATTAAATGACCATTTATTTTTTGAGCTGTCATTTTTTTATTTTAAAGAGAATACAACAAAACAAAACAAATCAGAACAGAACCATGCAAACAACACAAGACTCAAAACAAGACCACAGGATATCAACAGTGTCTACCATAATTTCTCTTGTTTTCTTTGAAATAGTTGATTATACCTTCACACACAGTAATATCAAACACAACAAAATAGTAGAAAACCAATCAAAAGAATTCAAAACCAGGTAACAGGAAATGAACAATTATTACTAAAATATCTCATTTTCTTCAAAAAAGTTGTCCATACCATCACACATAATTTAAATTTAAATGAAACACAAAGAAATAGAACCAATCAAAACAAAAGCATGGTAGGACTTCAAAACAAGATGATAGTAAATCAACAATGGCTACCATTATGTTTTGTTTTCTTCAAAATACCTGTTCATACCATTACACATGATAAAATCAAACAAAACAAAACAAAACAAAACAAAATAAAACCAATTCAACAAATGAGTGAAAGCATTATAAGACTTCAAAACAAGATAATAGGAAACCAACCATGACTACCATAACATATCCCATTATGTTCAAAATAGCTGCCCATGCCACCAGACAAAGTAAAATCTAACAAAACAAGACAGAACAAAACCAAGCCTAACAAAATTGTGAAAACAATACAAAAGTTCAAGACAAGACTGTAAGAAATTAACAGTTTTTACCACCTTTCCCTCCTAGATATCTCCTCCTTATCACTTTTACAATAACTATTTTGTTTTTTGGATTCCATTAACTCCTTGTTTTTTTTATGCTAGCGTTCACCCCTATGAGTTCAAACTTTTTCCCATGAACATGATTTCCAGTTGCATCTATTTACCTACAAGAGATTTCATATTATTCTACTTTATAGCTGGGTAGCTTTCCATTGTATGGCAATACCATATCTTTCTTATCCATTATTTGATTGATGGACAAGTTATCCTTGATTTGTTTCTGGTCTCCTGTTGTATGGAACAATTGTTCTCTCTCCTTTGATTTTTAGTCTATGAATTTCCTTTCCAGTTAAATGTGTTTCTTTTATACAGTATATTGATGGATCTTGTTTCTTGATCCACTCTCCCTATGTTTCTTTTTATTGTTGAATTGGGGCCATCTACATTAATGGTTACAACCAGCATATGTTGGTTCTTCTCTGCCATACTATACTCCTGTTGTTGGCCTTCCACTTTTCCCCTTCATTCAGTTGCCTGGGGTTTTTTGTTGTTGTTGTTGTTGTTGTTGTTGTTGTTGTTTTGGTTTTTTTGGTGATCTTCCTCTGCTTCTGTTCCTGGAACCATGAGCATCTTTATCTTTCTCTATAACATCCTTCAGCATTCTCTGTAGGTTTGGTTTGGTAGTCATGAATTCCTTCAGTTGCTCTTTATCATGGAAGTATCTTATTTTTCCGTCAGTTTTACAAGATAGTTTCTCAAGGTACATCAATCTAGGTTGGAAGTTATTTTCTTTCAGGACTTGAAACTCAGCACTCCAAGTTCTCCTGGACTTGATGGCTTGTGTTGACAAGTCTTCCATGATTCTGCTTGGTTTTCCTTTACAGGTGATCTGCTTCTTTTCTTTAACAACTTTTTATATTCTGTTCTTGTGCTAGATTTCTGGGATCTTGATTACCATATGTCTGGGTGTAGATATATTTTGATTATGGCTAGTTGGACTTCTATTTGCCTCACTTACCTGCATGCCAGATCCATTCAACATTTTTGGGAAGTTTTCTGCTATTATTTCTGTAAATGCTCTTTTAATTTCATTTGTGTTGATCTCTGCTTCTTCACTGAAGCCTATCACTCTTAGATTATGCTGCTTTCCATCATCTTGCAGTCATTGAATTGTTATTTACTGATTCCTTGTTATTATTTAGAGATCTTTCCTTTCATGATACCTAGCTGCAATCCTGTCTTCCAGGTTTAAAAGTTTGTCTTCTAGTTCTTTTTTTTTTAAAGAGAAAGAAAAGAAAATGAAAAAAAAGACAAAATAGAAAAAACAAGAGGAAAAGTAGAATACAGAGTTCAAAAAAATTAACATCATAAAACCGCTAGTTGATACATTAAATATTGCTAACTTAACAATAGTTGTTAAAGTTACAGAGTCAAAGTATAAAAAGTGGCTAGATTAGATTCCAACATTCACAGTACAAACTCTTCTGTTCAATGATCTAACAAAAACTCAGTAATATGGTCATCTATTTTACACACTATATCTACCATTATATCATCTAGAGAACTTTCCTTCCCTTTCACTTTTACAATATTTATTATACTTTTCTATCTATTATACTTTTTGGATACAATTATTCTGTCTGTTCTTATTATTTTTTGCATTAGAGAGACAATGTGATATTTACTAATGTGAGTCTTGTTTATTACACTAATGAGGATATTTTCAAGTTGCCTCCATTTACCAATAAAGGCCTCAAGATCATCCTTTCTTATAGTTGAGTGATATTCCATTGTATAAAAATACCATATTTTTTTCATCCACTCTGCAGCTCATAGGCATTTTGGTTTTATCCAAGATTTAGCTATTACAAATTGTGCTTCTATGAACATGTGTGCACATAGATCACTGTGACATGACCTTTTCAATTTTTCCGGGAAAATACAAAGGAGGGGAATAGCTGGGTTGAATGGAGCTTCCAATCCTAGTTTTCTGAAAATTTTCCATACTGATTTCCATAGTGGTTGCACCAGTCTACACTCCCACCAACAGTGGAGCAGTGTTCATTCCCCCCCACCCCCACAGCCTCAGCAACATTTGTTATCAGTTTTCTTGATAGCAGCCATTCTTTCTGGAGTGAGATGAAATCTCAATGCTGTTCTAATTTGCATTTCTCGAATGACCAGTGATGGTGAACATTTCTTCACTTATTTATTTGCCATTTGTATATCTTCATCTGAGAAATATGTGTTCATCTCCAATGCCCACTTTTGGAGAGGGTCTTTGAATTTGGGGAGCTTGATGTTTTTCAGTTCTTTATATGTTTTTGGATATAAGTCCTTTGTCTGAGGGATTGTTGGCTAAAGTTCTTTCCCATTCTGTGGGTTTTCTTTTCACTTTGTTGGTGATTTGAAATGCAGAAACTTTTTAGTAATATGAGAACCCAATTATTGATTCTTTGAAGTGTTTCCTGTGCAGTTTGCATTTTATTCATGAATTCTCTAACTACCTCTATGTTGCCAAGACTTTTACCTACTTTGTCTTCCAGTAGATTTAATGTTTCTGTTTAATACTTAGATCCTTGATGCATTTTGATTTTAGTTTAGTGTATGGTGATATGCATGGCTCTATTTTCAGTCTTTGACATGTAGAAAGCCAATTTTTCCAACACAATTTATTAAAGAGGCTATCTTTTTTGCAGTGAACATGTTTAGCCCCTTTGTCAAATATCAGGTGGGTGAGTGTCTTTGTAGCAGTGTTTGCATCTTCTAATCTGTTCCATTGATCCTCAGGTCTATTTCTTTGATAGTACCATGCTGATTTTATCACTGTGGCTTTGTAGTATAATTTCAAGTCATGAATTGAGATGCCTCCTGCCTTGCCTTTTTTGCCCAGAATTGCCTTTGCTATTCTAGGTTTCTTCTGGTTCCAAATGAATTTTAGGAGTGTTTTCTCTAGATCTGTAATGGTATGTTGATTGTATTTTGATGGCATTTTGATTGGGATTGCAATAAATCTGTATAACAGTTTTGGGAGTATGACCATTTTCACTATGTTGGTTCTTCCTAGCCAAGAGCAAGGAACATACTCCCATTTCCTAATATCCTCTTCAATCTCCTTTTTTAGCATAGTATAATTTTCAGCATACAGGTCTTTTACATTCTTGGTTAGGTTGATTCCTAGGTATTTCATTTTTTAGATGCTATTGTTAAAGGTGATATTTCCATAATTTCTCTCTTGGTAAGTTTTTTCTTTGTGGACAGAAATGTTATTGATTTTTGAATGTTGACTTTGTATCCAGCTATGATACTGAGTTTGCTTATTACCTCTAGTAGTCTTTTAATGGAGTTTTTGGGGGCTTCTACATACTTCTATGTGTAGGGAGCGGTGTCATTGCCTCACTGCTGCCACCCCATCCCACCCTCCTGTGGGCATTTGGTGCATCTGCCTACATTACCCATGATCCTGTATGTCTGCCTACATTACCCATGATCCTACACACCTGCCTACATTACCCATGATCCTCTCCCACCTGACCCCGCTTCCATATAAGCTGAAGGCACCTCCTCAATAAATGAGACTTGATTGGAACTGCTCAACTTGTCTCCATCTCTCTCTCCTCTTGCCCTGCCCCCCCATCCCCGTTCCCCCTCCAGGTGAGACCCACAGACTGATCCACAGGCCGGATCATCTATGTAGAGTATCATGTCATCTACAAATAATGATAACTTATTCTTTTCCTATATTTATGCCTTTTATTTCTCCTTTGTCTGATTGCACTGGCTAATATTTGCAGAACTATAATGAAAAGGAGTGGTGATAGTGGACATCATTGTCTTGTTCCTGATTTTAGATTGAAGGCTTTTAATTTTTTCCACTTAGTATAATATTGGCTGTTGGCTTGTCATAGATGGCCTTTATGAGGTTGAGGTACATACCATCTATTCTGAGTTTCTGTAGGGTTTTTATCATGAAAAGGTGTTGGACTTTATCAGAAGCTTTTGCTTCATCTATTGAGATGATAGTGTGATTTTTATTTTTGGCTCCATTGATGTGGTGTATTACATTAATTGATTTGCATGTGTTGAACTATCCCTGCATTTCTAGAATAAATCCCACTTGGACGTGGTGTATAATCTTCTTAATGATTTGCTCCATTCTATTTGACAATATTTTATTGAAAATCTTTGCATCAATGTTCATTAGTGAGACTGGTCTATAGTTCTCCTTTTTGGTTGGGTCTTTCCGTGGTTTTGGTATCAGAGTGATGCTTGCCTCCAAGAATAAGTCAGGGAGAACTGCTTCTCTTTCAATTTCATTGAAGAGTTTAAGGATATTGGTGTTGAATCTTCTCTAAATATTTTATAGAATTCAGCTGTGAATCCATCAGGACCTGGGCTTTTCTTTGTTGATAAGTTTTTCTTATTACATTTTCAATTGCAGTAGCTGATATTGGGTTATTCAAAATTGCTGTATCTTCTTGGTTGAGCTTCAGTAGTTCATATGTTCCTAAAAATCTATCCATTTCCTCTGAGTTTTCCACCCCATGTGAGTAGAGGTTTTCAAAGTAAGTGTTCATGATCATTTGAATTTCCATGGGATGTAGTAATTTCCATCTTTTTAGTCCTTATTGTATGGATTTGAGTTTTTTCTTTCTTATTCTTGATAGGGTTGGCTAGGGGTTTATCAATTTTGTTTATTCTCTCAAAAAAACAGCTTTTTGATTCATTAATTCTTTGGATTGTTTTTTAGTTTCAATTGTATTAATTTCTGCTCTAATCTTTACAATTTCCTCTCTTCTATGAGTTTGGGGTTTGATTTGCTCTTCCTTTTCTAGAAGCTTGAGATGTAGCATTAGGTTATTTATTTGTGTTCATTCCATTTTATTGATGTGACTATTTATTGCTATATAGTTCCCTCTTAGGACTGCTTTCATTGGATCCCATAGGTTATGGTATGTTGTATCTGCATTTTCGTTGTATTGTAGGTATTGTTTCATTTCCTCTTTAATTGTTTAATATCCATGTATTTATGCACATTTTGCAATGTTTTTGCCATTGCTTTCCAATTTTAGTGCACTATGATGAGACATTATGCATGGGATAATTTCACTCCCTTTGCATTTAGTTAAGAATGCTTTATGGGTTAATATATGGTCTATTTTGTAGAATGACCCATGTTCAGCTGAGAAGAACATATATTTTGATGTGGTTGGGTGGAACACTCTGTAAACATCCACTAAGTCCATTCGCTCACAGGTATGATTCATTTCTGTTATTTCTTTGCTGACTTTTTGTCTAGTTGACCTAACTGTTACAATGGGGTGTTAAGGTCTCCTATTACAATTGTCTTCTTGTGTAATTGATTTTCTATGTTCATTACTATTTGTCTTATATAGTTGGGTGCTCCTGTATTTGGTGCATATATATTTATAATTGTTAGTTCTTCCTCTTGTAGTTTTCCACTAATAAGTATGTAGTGGCCTTCTTTATCTCTTCTAATTCTTTTAGGTTTCAAGTTCACTTCATCTGCAAACAGAATAGCTACCCCTGCTTTTTTCTGGGTTCCTGTTGCATGGAGTACTGTTTTCCATCCTTTGACATTTAATCTATGAGTTTCTATTTGAGTCATATGCATTTCTTGTATACAGCATATTGTGGGATCCTGTTTCTTGATCCATTCTGTCAACCTATTTCTTTTGATAGGTGAATTGAGCCCATTTACATTTATGGATATCACTGATATGTACTGGCTTGACTTTGCCATGTTGTGTTCCTATTGTTAGTTTCCTGCTTTTCTACCTTGCTTACTTTCTTGTCCAGTCTGGTGGTTTCCTTCTGTTATTGTTCTGGAGATTGTGGTCATTTTTATCTCTATCTAGAATGTCTTTCAGTATTGTTTCTAGGGTTGGTTTGGTGGACATGAATTTCTTCAGTTGTTCTTTGTAATGGAAGTATCTTGTTTCTCCACTAAATTTGAAAGACAGTTTTGCCGGGTACATTAGTTGGGGTTGAAAGTTGTTTTCTTTTGGGGCTTGAAATACTTCACTCCAAGCTCATCTTAACCTGAAGGTTTGCACTGAGAAGTATGCTGTGATTCTAATAGTCTTTCCTTGATAGGTGAGTTGTGTCTTTTCTCTAACAGCTTTTAGTATTCTGTTTTTATGCTGTATGCCTGAGATCTTAATTATTATATGTCTGGGTGTAGGTTTACGTTGGTTATGACTGTTTGGCACTCTATATACCTCACTTATTTGTACATCAGATTTCCCCCCCATGTTTGGGAAATTTTCTGCCATTACTTCTGTGAACAGCTTAGCTATATCCTTTGCATTGTCTCCTGCCTCCTCATTGATGCCTATTAATCTAACATTGTTTTTCCTGGCATCATCTTGAAGCTGCTGGATTGTCATTTCATGCTGCTTTGTTGTTTTTATAAGTTCTACCCTTTCAAGATTGCTATCTGCAATCCTGTCCTGAAGGGCTGAAATTCTATCCTCAGCTTCATTTAAATGGCTTTGCAGGCTTTCAATACAATTTTTTGTTCCTTGCACATCTCTTTGAAATTGTTTCATGGATTCTGCTTGTTTTCTGCATTGTTCATTCAAAGTTTCAACCAATTTCTCATTCTCCTGTATTTTCTTATCTATTTCTTCTCTAGCTATGTTGAGCAACTCATTTACTAAAGTTGTTACTTTTGTTTTTACATAAGACATTATTTCTAACTTGAGTTCCTCTATAGCCCCATGAATTTGTTTCTTTACTTCATTTGCTATCTTTTCAGAGATTTCTGGTGTATGACTTTTAGGGTCCTCTATTTCATTATTGCCTGCACTTGCCCCTGATGGACTAGATGTTTGGGATTGCATTTTGCCTTTTCATTTAGTCATTTTCACCCTTTGGGTAAATTTCTGGTCTTTCTATCCCAACAGTCACAACTTTCTGTAGTGTGTTTCAGGTTCCTACTGTGTGGTTGATGTTTGTCAAACTGCTGGGTACCACAATGAAGAGGAGATCCAGTCTCCTGAATTCCTCCTACCATGCCTGTTGGGTGAGTCTTATATTCTTTCTGGGCTAACTAACCCAGAAGTATTGCTGTAGGGCAACTCTTAGGCCCTTCTATTGTTATATCTTCAGGTTGTTGCAGGTTTCCAGATCTCCCTATCTATATTGTTTGTATCAGTTGAGGCCCTACTGTGTCACGGGGGGTCTCATAAGCCCTTTTAATTTTCTCAAAGTTGGGGGGGCATTATTGGCACACTCCCCAACCTGTCTGATGTTCTCTGTGTGGGAAATGGGATTACCATACTGACTGGAGCCTGCTGAAGTCTTCTGTTTGGGCAAGGGGTTCCTGAGTCTCTTATCCAGTCAGCATGGTAGTCCACTGTAGTTCAAGGTTCTGGGAGAAGGGGTTGGATCCAAAGATCAACTGCAGTACTAGGTCCATAAGATGGGTGTGTTCCACAAGGGGCAGGCCCAGTGGCGGCAGTCTCAGGCAGCTCAGACTTGTGGTGGGCTTCTGTGATGTTCCTGATGGAAGGGTGGGCCCAGCGGCGGCAGTCTCAGGCAGCTCAAGACTGGAGCAGTATTCCATGATGTTCCTGGTGGAAAGGCGAGCTTACCTGACTGATGCTCCTGGTGGAAGGGCGGGCCCAGGGGCAGCAGTCTCAGGAAGCTCAGGCTTGTGGTGGACTTCCACAAAGTTCCCGGTGGAAGGGCAGACCCAGCAGCCTGTCTTCCGTTCCTTTCAAGCAGTTTTGCCAGCTTTTAATTGACTTTTTTTAATTTCTCTCTTTGAATCTGTTTCATTCATTGTAATTCCTTTCTATATTGTTAATTCAAGGATTCCATCATTTTCCTATGCTCTTCTTTTATCTATGTCTTCTTTAGATATGCTGAGCAATTCTTTCATTATGTTTATGATGTTTTCTTTTATCTGAGACATTATTTCTGATTTGCTTGCTTTTACAATCTCATGAAGTTGTGTCTTTACTTCAATTGCTAACCTCTCAGAGATTTCAGGTGTATGACTTCCATTTTCTTCCATGACTATATCTCCCAGACTTGTTCTGTGTGGGCTGGTGGTCTGAGATTGCCTTTTGTTCCTTTGTGTTGACATCCTCCTGGGTTCCTCCTAACAAGCTGGCTGTGGGACTTTAAGTCCTTCCCACTTTGGCTGCCCCTCCACATTGTAGGGGAATGGGACAGGCCCCTGGGTTCCCCCATCCCCAGATTTAAAGGGAGGTAGCATGGCATGGGGCAGTCTTCTACAGACCTGTTCAGTCTGGGGCTTCCCCAGTGACCAGGGGTGCATGCTAGTGGGGCTGCTTCTCTCAGCCTGTGTGTCTACACTAGGA
>PVJX010048394.1:0-11491 GCA_004027295.1 Dolichotis patagonum
GCTTCCCACCACTCCAGCCAAATGCTGAAGTTCAGGTTGAGGCGCTGGCTTCTCCTTGCCACGTGGCACTTGCTTTGGGGGCAGGGGTGACACTGCAGGTGCCGGTGGCTGCCGCTCTGCCTCCCTCACCCCTCTCCCTCCAGGCCCTCCCCGGCCACTGCTAGGTGTATTGATTTGGGGTTGGTTTTTATTTTGTAAGATCTCCTGATTAATAAAAACAGAGAATGGGGAAGAGGGAAACATCTTTCGCCAGTGGGAAGGGGACCGAGAGATGCAGGGACAGGGTACAAACGGGAGGCGGTGCTGCCGGTGGCCCAGCTCCCCATATGAATGCCATTATGAGCTGCAAACATGAACTAATAAAATAAAAATTTGAAAACAAAAGAATTAACAGCCCAAGGTCACGTGTTCGCCCAGACTTTGCAATTAACACTTTAGGCCCAGTGCCTCAGACTCCCAAGGAATCCCTCGGGGACCCGCGTGCCAGGAGCTGGGCCTGTCCCCAGGCCGGGTGCGCCGGAAAGCCCAGAGCTGGGCCCACCTTCTCCATGGGGGTTTTAGGGTCTCCCCTGGCGTCCCGTGTGAAGCCAGCGCCTTCGGACTTTCCGGGGGTCTTGCACACCAGTGATGGGCTGTCATGTTCAAGTGCTGGCCCTGCCCTGTCACTCTGGGAGAGACCTTTCTGCTTTGGGACACACACTGTGCTTTCTGTGCAGCGCTGGCCCCCAAAGGCAGTGCGCTTGGCTCCTTCCTGCAGCGAGCTCCCAGCTCCGAGCTCCTCAGCTGTCTGCGGTGGTCCACACGGATGGACCTAGCCAGCTGGCAGCCAAATGCTCACATCAGCACAGTGCTCCCGGCCCGGTGAGCCTTCGGAAAAGCGTTCCTGTGAAGCTGGCTTGCGTGTTGGCCACGGAGGAGCAGACCTGGTGACTCAGTTTGTCCTTTGATGACCACCGTCTTGGATACAGATATTTCCACGAGGTGCACACGATGGTAGGGCCTTCGGAGTGTTAGCATGTGGGACCTGAGAGCTGGCTTTCTTTTAGGTGTTCCATGATCTAAAAAATATAATAAGGAAGAACACATATTCTTCACCCTGAGGTTCGGCCTCAAACTTTCAAGATGATTTTAAAACTAGAAAATAAAAATTGCACAGATCTTATAATAGACGCATTTGAAGTAAGTTTAAAATAATCCAGGCCTCTTTGCCCTGTAGGAAAGGGAAAGTGTAGGTCTGCCCAGGGTTGTTCAGTTGGTTCTGTGAGGGGGCGTCCCCCTGAGCCCCCGGACTCTGAGGTGCTGGGTCTGGTGCTCGGGGACTCCTGGGCTCTGGAGAAGGGAAACAAGACTGGAGACTGAGCTCCTCCCGAGGTGTGTGCAGCGGTTGCTGGTGTAAGCGTGTCCCGCTGCCACTCGTCCAGCTCCGTGGAACCAGCAGCCCCTCCTGGCACTGCCCACTGGCTGGGGTAACCTCTGCTATCCTTCCCTGGCATCTGTTCCCACTGCTCCCTGTGCAGGGGGCGTAGCCCGGAGGGGGCTTCAGTGGGCAGAGCGAGTTAGGGAGGACGCACCGGGGCCCTCCCTCCCTCTCTGTCCTCTGGGTTCCCGGCCCAAGGTGTTTGACGCTGCCCCTGCATAGATTTGACAGCACAGACACGTGTATGCCAAAACCAGCTACAGATGCAGGGGAGGCCCTGGGAGCCTTCTTGCACACCTGTCCCCTTGTGGGCTCGTGGATGCCACCTCCAGCCGGCACCTGCTGCCCTCCTTGGAGCTCTGCTGTGATGCTCCCGTGGGGGGACCCAGCTTCCTCAGCTGGGTGGGACTGGCTCGGCCACTGAAAGTGTAGATACTGCAAGGGGCCGGTGGGGCTTCTCCCAACCCCTCCCCGGGCTGGCCCGGAGCAGCGCCTAAGTGGACACCTGCAGGAGAATCCTGCCTCGGGCCCGTGTCATGCTCAGAGTGTGGCTGTGTGGCCTGTGTCCAGCAGGGATGGGAATCACGGCATTGGCCGTGTCCTGCCCCAGAGGCCTGTCGCTGCCTCTCACCGCACCTTCCCAGCCTTCCCAGCATCTTCGCCACCTGTGGTCCATCCCGTCTGCCACCATGGAGGGGGCCACACTGCCTCCATGGTGGGCCCCAGGTCCCTTGACTCTAAACGTGGCTCTTGGTACTTTTCAGCAGGTGTGAAAAACGTATCAGTGTGCTTCGAGTCTCGACAGGCTGTGTCCTGATAAACCCACAGAGAGCAGGAAACAGTGGAAGCTGAGTTTGGTTCCCTGGCCTACAGAACACTGTGGCTCGCCTGGGCCCGTCCCTGTGCCAGGACTGATGCCACCTGCAGCTGGCAGTGCCTCAGACGCGAAGCCTGTCTTGAAACAATGCACTGAGCAGCTCACCTCCTGGCGTGGAAGGGGCTGCAGGCCTGGTTTCCCCCTCCCGATGTGGGACTGTCTAGCATCCAGAGACAGGGTCACAGCGCATGTCCCTGCCCAGATCAGAATCTGAAGATGTTCCACTCCTAGCGCTGAGCACCCTAACTCGGACTGTCGCAGTCGGTGTCACCTGTGGGTGTTTCCGTGTGGTTCCCCGGCTCCTGCCGCACCTGCAGGGCAGCTGCTGGGAGAGGGAGCAGGGTGCCGAGGACGCCTCATTTGGCGGTTTCCCACCGTGTCGCCCCACCCCAACTGTTGGGTGCTGGCGCTTGGGTCTCCGGGGCCCTTTCTGTGGGCAGCATTTCCTGGCATCGTGTGGTACCTCTCGAGCCACGTGCAAACCCTGCCCTGCTGCCGTGCACAGAGAATAGGTGACCCGAAGGGCACCGACAGGGCGTCCCACCACCCTCAGAAGCATGGTGATTTGTCACTGTGGACTTGGGGACCCAGAGACGAGCATGACAGTGCCGTTAAGGGCGATGATGGCCTTCTGGCCCACACCTAAGTCAGGAGCCCGAGTTCGGATGTGGATCTGGGTCCCCGGAACACCCGGGTAGTCAGGAGGGCCTGGCCGGGGGAGACCGGCACTGGGGAGGCCGGAGGAAAGCTGTGTGGACTCCTGTGTACTTATTTTCTTTTTCAAAGTCTGGCTTCAATCGGATCCTGTTTCTGTAAAAATAAAAGAAATTCATAATAATGTTAGCAACAAAAAAATCTTCCAATGGGGCTGCATAAAAAATAGCTCAGGGAGAAGAAAGAGGAAAGCTCGCAGCAAAGCAGCGGCCAGGCAGACACATGTGGACCAGAGGGGACTCCGGGTGGGACCATCGGAGGGGAAAGGAACTGGGTGGCTGGGCACGCTGTGAGGATGGACAGCGTCCTGGCTGGGAGGTTGCTGGGCTGCAGCCACACTGTCCACAGGGCCTGCCAGGGACCGCGCTGTCCCTTGCTCTCCAGCTGCTCTCATTCTGGAGGGACCCTGCACCCCTGGACCCCTGCCCCACCCCACTGGTGCTCCATCTCTGAGCTTGGGTCACACCACACTGCCCAGACTGTCGCCTCATCCTGCATCTAGGTCCTTGCTGCAGCCCCCACATCCTACTCCTAAGCCACCATGCTCCTTCCAGAGTGGCCTTTCACAGAAGCCACCGGACCTGAGTGGACTGGGCTGTGTGGGAGATGCCATGCTGCCATCCTGGCCTGCCAGGCCCTCTGCTCTGGTTGGAACCCTATACCAGCCTTCCCTACTGTCCATGTGAGTGGCCATCCTTCCACAAACAGCCCAGTGGGATGAACCCAGAGGCTCAGGCCTGGAGCACTGGCTGCCACCCACTGCCCCCCGGGAAAGGAGACACAGCAGGACAGGCGGGGCGTGGGGAGTCCTACTGTCAGAATCTGCTGATCTGAAGAAGCCAGATACTTTGGGTGACCTGTAGCCCAGCCTTTGTGTCCAGTGGGGTGGGATCTGCAGGGAGCCCGGTGGGGTGGGTGGCACCAGGCATCTGTGGACTGACTTGGTAGAGTCCCCATCCTGCCTGAGTCCCCCCAAATCTAACGTATTCACAACTCCTCTGAAGATGTGCAGAGACAGGAAGCAGCCACGCCTGGGCACCAGTGCCGATGTCCCCTCGTGGGCAGAGAACTTTCCGATGAGCATGGTACCCCACTTCAGGAGTGCCCTGCTCCCCGGAGGCGGTACCCGGCCTCAGGTGTCTCCGGGACACCCCTCGGCTGTACCTGGCAGCTTCTGGGGTGCACCCCATAGTGGGACCAGCACACTCTGCTCTCAGCCTGTGTGGTCAGATGGGTTCCTGAGTCCAGGGAGAGGAGGCAGGACCCCTTGCGGGTGGACAGAACTCTCCGAGTGGCCCTGGCTGGGTGCTGTGAGCACAAATGGGCCCTGGTGACCTGCAGAGTGGGCAGGTGCCCCACACAGATGGCTCCATGATGAGGTGGGAAGGTCACAAGGGATGATGAGAAAATGTGTGTCTACAAATTATTGCACTAAAAGACATGTCGCCATGAACCCCCCCAAATTCTCCCCCCTTTCCAAACACACTCATCCCATTGTTCTTGCTGCTTTCGGCAGCAGCTCTGGGGTCCCCTTTCTGGAGTCTTTCCGCCCCTCTTCTGCCTCCTCCTCTGTCCTTCTAGGTTTCTCCTGCAGTTAGGGTGGCACTGCTTCCTCCAAGCTTCCAAAAGCAACATGGCGGCTCACAGTATTTTGCCCGCGCCCCAGTGCTAAGCCCTCCCTTGGCTAGGTAGTGTCCATGCCCTGGGCCTTGTGCCCTCCGGACCCAGTCCCAGTGTCCTTGGCTGCCCCCCTGCTGGGGTGGTGGCTAAGTGCTTGCTCTCTGCAGTGCTTACCCTATCCTCCTAGGAGCCAGCTCAGTCCTGGGGGCTTGTACGGTGACTTTGCCCTAGTCTGGGGACCTGGCCACAGTACCCCACAGCGCCACGCCGAGATTTCCAGTTTAAAATCAGGTCCAGAGGATTCCTGACCTTACTGGTCTCTTATCTATATCTTCTTTTGGAAAATTTTAATTCCTACCAATCCCACACCTTTGATTTACCTCACAATCCTAGTACATACTGAAGGTTTCTGAAGGACCATGGCACACTATGTCCACTAGGGTTTGAGTGGTCCTTTTTGTCCCTAGCATACTGCCCAAACAGTGGCTCTTTCTATTTGTTCCAAATCTACTTTAAAATTTTCTCATATAGATTTTGCACATTTTTGTTACATTTCCCCAAGTAATGTATTATGGTTGTTATTATTACTGCTATTGTTTTGCCTTTTGTTTCCTAATTATTGTGTATATGCAACAAGTGTGTTAATTTTGTCTGTCATATAAAGGAATCTTTTCTTGGTTACGCTTGCTTTGCTGTTGATTCCCTTGAGTTTTCTCAGCTTGCAACCAGGTCACCTGCAGGGACGGTTGTTTGAAGTCTTTGCTGAGACACAAGCTTCTAGCTACTTCCCCATGGTAGGGCTGAATACCTTGGTGCTCAGCCTTGCCCAGGACCTGGAGGTCATTCTTTCTGTCTCCCTGACTCTAGGGACATCTCTACCCAGTGTTTGTGCAGTATGTAGATTGTTGCTCTTGGAGGATTACAAGATATAAGAATATTATATTGCATAAAATACATTTGAAAGTCATTTTTTCCTTTTCTGTGTCCGGAACAGTTTAAGTAGCATTAAAATTACCTGGTCTTTGCACGTCAGGAGGAATTCTTGGCATGACCATCTGTGCGGGCCTCTGGTCTCTGAATAACCCGTGTTTCCTCTGTGCCTCGCTCGGTTTGAAGGCTGTCTCTGTGGAGGGAATGGTTTGGATGTGTGTCTCCCAGGTGTCCGTGTGTGAAAGCCAAGGTCACCATGGTGGTGCTATTGGCAAGTGGTGGAACCTTCCGGAAGGGACCTAGTGGAAGACGCTGGAGTCCCTGGGTGCTGACCTCGCCCATGTGGGGAGACTGTGGGGCTTCAATCTCTTCCTCTTGCTTCCTGGCCATGGGGTGGGCGCTTTGCCCACCACACACTCCCTGCTGTGCTGTCCAGTGGCCGGCTGGACACGGGACGAGGTCTCCAGAGCGGCAGGTGAACAGACTCTTCTCGCCTAAGTCAGCAATTGTGGGGGGTTCACTGTGCTAAGGGGAGGGTGAGCGAGGCAAGGCTTAATTCCGATTGATCCTACGTTCCTGGGACGTCCGGACTTAAAGTTTCCAAACTTGCATAGGTTTTACAAAGTAGTTTTGTTTTTTTAAAAAATTGTTCCATTGGAGTTTTTTTTTTTTCATCCTTGTCATTTCTTATTTTGTGTGTTTCTGTTTTCACCCTTTTTTGTGATTAGGTTAGCTTGTGGTTTGTCTTCTTTTTTTGTTAAACAACTGGCATTTTAATTTATCAGTTCCATTGTTTTTTTTATTTTTCCAACTAATTAATTTTGGCTTTTATCTTTATTATTTCCTTCTTTCTGCTTTCTTTTAGATTACTTTGTTTTTCTGGCTAACTGGATAGAATATTTAATCTACTTCCTTTTGTTGTATTTAGTGATTTATGTGTTCAACTATAAACTTTCTTCTGATTACAGCTTTAATTTTACCCTGTCGACGTCACTGTAGTTTTTCCATTATCAACATTATTATGAAATTCTGCAATTCAGGTTTAGTTTTGCCCCTTGACCCCAGAGTTTGTAGTTGACAGGTTTTTCTAATTGCTTGGTAAGAGAGTCTTTCTGTTATTAATTTTGAATTTCATTTCATAATGAACAGAAAATATTGTTTGTGTTAATTCTGCTTTCTGGGATTTGCTGAGGTTTGCTTTGTAGCCTGACATGTGGTCTCCCGGCCACAGAGCTCGGAGCGCGTGCGCTGTCTGTTCCTGGGCCCGATGTCTGTTCCTGGCAGAGGAACTTCGCAGGGCTGGTGACCTCATGGGTCAGCCCTTCCCTTGCCATCTCAGGCCGGGAGCGGCCAGGTCGCTTAGTGCCATCCTTTTGCTTGCCTTCCTGTCTCTCTTGTTTCTGTCATGTCATTTGGAGCACGGGGATTGGAATCAGTCTTCTTCCTGCACGGCAGCATCTAGCAATGGTCTCTTCCCCTCGCTTACTGCTTTTGATTTTAACCTGAATTCCAGCTTACCGTACATCAAAGATGCAACCTGTGCTTTCCTGCTGTTTGCACATTTCATTTACTTTTTGCTTTTTTTACAGCATGGACCTGGAATTTGCTTGGTGAACTACTGTTAAAATATTTTCCTTCTAGTTAGTGAATTAAACTCTTTGAACTTATTGCAGTGACCAAAACATTTGGCTCCAACTCTGTTGTACTATTTAGTGTGTATTTTCCATGTATAGTAGTTTCTGTATTTATTTAAGCTCTCTTATCATGCTGTTTTTTTTTTTTTTTTATTTTCATGTCTTTTAAAAATGGCATTTAAAGCCGGGGATTTAGCTCAGTGGCTTAAGCGCCTGCCTGGCAAGCTTGAGGTCCTGAGTTCGATCCCTGGTACCAAAATAAATAAATAAATAAATGAAAAAAAAGGCATTTAAGAAGGATTATTTTCATATAACTTAAAGGATACTTTTACGTTTAAATATTTACAATACTTGTATTAATACATTAAGTACTTTCCTACACCCTTACTCTGCTGTTCTATTTACTTTGCTGTCTACTGCTTGGTTTGTTGCTCCTAAATGCATCTTTTGACTCCTATCTGTTAGTACCTATCCTTACCAGCAAGTCAATTCATGACTTTACTTATTTTTTCCCCATTTTTTCTACTCTGTCAAAGTACAGACCTTCTTGGGTACTATTTCCTGCTCTTATGCCACTGCTTTTTGTTAATTCTTTTAAACTTCTAGGACACCCACACACCTGGACCTGGAGAGCTGCTCTGACTTCTGCGGGTGGAGCATCTTTGGACATTTGTCCTCATTTCTTTGTTTTCCAACATCATGAAAGTCTGTGTGTAATTAGACGCGTCTGCACTTGCTAAAGTTCCAGCACCTTGTTTTTCCTTTTCTCCTCAGTGAACCAAGATTTCTTCAACATGGCCCTTCTGTTCTTTTATTTACTTGTGCTTTGGTTTCTCTGTGTTTCATCTGATATTTTTCCTGCTTTTTAAACTATCTAGTTCTCTCTTTAACCATGTCTAGTATACTTCTAAATTCAACTTTATGTCCTTGTGTTGATTGCATTTTAATGCTCTTTTAAAAGAGCTTCAATGTTTTTTTTTGCCTTGATTTCCCACGTTGTATTTTTGTCACTTATCAGGGATAATTATTTTAAAGTTTATGACATTATCAGAATCCCCTTTGGGTTCGTTTCTTCCATCTGTTGTTTCTCTTGGTTTCTGTCTTGCTTGCTTTTTTTTGTCTTCTTGTAAGCCTGGTTACTTTCTAATTTATTGCAGTGTAGGAAAAACTGAGAACATAACTGAGGTCTATGATACTGTCTCCAGACAAGATCTACACTTCATTCTAGAGGGTGGCTACGCCCTGAGCACCTCAGTCCCAGCAGTGTTTGAGATGGGACTGGCTGTGAGAGTGAGTGAATTCTGGCTCACCCATGTTTTGCAATCCTTGAGTTTCCCAGGAACTCCCTCTGTGGTAGGCTCCTGCTGCCTGCTTCTTCCTGGGAATCTGGGGCCTGCTCCGCTTCCTACCCTTTCTTCTGGAATGGACACAGGACCCTGGAGAGATTCTGGGCTCTCTGCATTCCTTTCTTTTCCTGGCTCTGTGCCTTACAGTGCTTCTTTGCTTTCCTAGCTGCCTGGTGTCAACAGCTTTTTTCTGTCCAGCCTTTCTACTTTGTCTTAGCTGAAGCATTGGCAGGAATTACCCATTCTCTCATTCCTAGAGGTGAAACTTCTGGGTCATTTTCATGCTATTTAGCATTTGCCAATTTTTCTAGAGTAAACACATTTCCTTTGTGATTACACAGAATTAACACTGCCGAAGAGGCGCAGGGAGTGGTAAAGTCCGCAACAGGGGGAGGTGGGTGAGAATCCCCGTTCCCGCCGCACATTGCGTTTCATCAAGGACGTGCGGGGCGGGTCCCCGGGGAGCCTCTCCTCCTCTGCGCTGCACTGGGGTCTCCGTCCGTTGGTGTTGCGAGAGGAAACAGCACGGGAGAGGAGAAACGCCCAGGCGTGCACGCTGGCTGCTCTGCGCGCCAGATGTCTGTGCTGCGGCCCGGAGCACGCACCAGGAGCCCCGCAACTTCCTGAACACGGGCCGAAGTTTGGGTGCAGGGCGGGCCCGCTGCAGCCGTTGGAGTGAATTGAATTGTTTCTTAAAATAAATATTTTGAGTATTTCTTTTTTATGTATCTAGAGCTTTCACCCCGCTTTCCATGTAGCTTACTTTTTCCTCTCTCGCTTTTGGATCACCCGAAAAGCCCATATAAGTTTACAACACTAATAGCGTAGAACACTGTGATATTTTGCAACCTGAGGCCAAGTTAAACATATGGCCATTTTAATGTCATTTTGTTGAAAACCTTTTTGGGAATGCCTTTTATTCGCATTTAGGCAGGTCTAATTATAGATGGACTTTTAGCTTGCGTGTTGAGTGCATGATTTTGTAGGTCTGTGCGAACGGGAAGGGGCTAGATCTCTCCCGCGGGGGAAGGCAAACTCTTGGCCGTGCTGGAATTTGTAAAATATTAACTATTGCTCCAGTAATATTAGTCATTCTCCTGGGCTTCCAAATGCCTTGCTTATAGCACATTTCTATTACACTGGACCTCGTGTGCATGGGGAAGCAGACCGACTCAACCTTCACGTTTTATCGACTCAGGTTTTGAGGAGACCAAGCGCGTCTAAGGAAGTCTCCACAGTGAGTCCTGCACTCTGCCTCTGTCCAGCCGTGGGTCCCGATGACCTCCGTGACCAGACTCGGGGATCCTTTATTGAGCACCTACTGAGGTGCTGTCAGAGCAGCTCCCGTATGGAACGGCCGTGAGACGATGGGACTGCGAGCAGGAGGCTGTCTCTCCGGCCTCTGCCGACGTCTCGGGGTTGTGCTGGAGGCAACCGGGACCCTGTGCAGGGGTGAACCGGCCATCGCGGGCTCGCAGAGCTTCCAGGTGCCGATTTTGGTGGTGCTACTGTTGGAAACCCTGCACTACCTCCTCCGGTGGCCTGGAGGAGCAGCGCGAAGTGCTAGCAACTTTTCCTGGTGCCATAATCTTACGTATGAAATTGTAAGTCTGAGAAACGCGTCCCTGGCAGAACTTTGGTGTGGGATGGGAAGCCGGCACAGAGAGCCTGTGACCGTCGCCTTGGGAGAGGTCACCTGGCCTGTCCGACAGGAAGGAGGAGACCTTGCCGGGACCAGAGGCATAGGCAGACCCCAACCAGGACCAGCTGGGTCCTCCTGGGCTGGCCTGTGTGGAGGGGCTGTCTACATGGAGATGGCCGTAACGGTGCAGTCGGATACCGTTTTACCCAACATGGATTCAGTGTCCAGAATTGACTAGATGTTTGTTTTGGCAAGGAGAATGGGTTTGTCTGCACTCCTTCCCACGAAGGCGGCAAAACAATATGCAAATGATAAAAATCCTAGCGGTGTTGGTGGTTTCAAGGCCCTCCCTCCCTCTCTCCCTCCTTCCCCCACTTCCCTCACCTGGGCCCTGTCTGTCACAGGTGCTGGCCAGTGCTGCCCCAGGGGGAGAGGGAGTTGTGGGAATGTTCCCATCCCCCTCCTCCTGGAGGCGAGCTGGAGGGAAAAGGCCATTGCAAGGGAGTAGGGGAGCGACTCGGAAGGGACCTTTGGGGTAGTCAGAGCACAGGTCAGTTCCTCCTTGGGCCCTGAAGGGGAGGGGACGGTGGGCGGGGAGGGCAGGAGTGGGTGCCCGGGGAGGCAGTGGGCCTTGGCCAGGTGAGGACAGGGGAAAGGGTCTTTGTGGAAAGGGTTACAGACCAATGAAGTCTGTCCCTGGAAGCTTAGGAATATAATTTTATTCTAAAATAATAATAATTATTATTATTATTGAGGCAGGGTCTCACTAGATAGTACAGGATGGCCTTGCACTCATGTAGCCTGGGCTGGCCTCAAACTCATGACAATCCTCCTCTGCCTCAGAGTGCTGGGAATACAGTCATGTGCTACCATGCCAGGCTTCTAAAGTTATTTCTAAACATTGCCAGAATTATTTTGGGAAGGGGTTGCTATCTTTTCTAAACGTAGCAGATCTGATCGTGTTAAAGCAACGTCAGTTGCTTAACTTTCGGTGTTCTTGGACCAATAGAAATGTTACTTTAAGTGTCACACACACAAATATTTCTTTAAAAAAATTCACATAAATGTTCTCTGAACATATGTACACAGTTTTTTCCCAATAGCCTGAAAAGGCTCAGAAAAGTCGCGACTCCCAAGGTGATGTCTGATTTATAAACTGGCTCGTCCACGTAGACACGTTTTTGTGTGTGCGCACAACACATTATTGCTTGAGGCTTTGAAAACTCTCCAGTCCCGGAGAACTTGGAGAACTGAGACCCCCGTTCCCACGTTCTGCTGCTGAATAGCAGAGCAGTGGAAGTTAGCGTTTGG
>PVJX010048395.1:0-11492 GCA_004027295.1 Dolichotis patagonum
CAAAGTATTTATTTTTTCTTTGATCGCTTTTGCAAACATAGTCAAATTATCTTCCCTCAAAATTTCCACTTCATCACTTGCCTATTTCACCTCAGATATATTCCCCATCTCCTCTTCAATTATTCCCAAAATTACCCAGGTTGACTTCAATAAATTATAGTTTTCAAGCTCCTCTACCAATTGGCATCAGATCAAGTTCACCTAGTGAAACTAATATACAGAAAACATATCAGCTTCTCAAGACCACAAACATGTACTAATTAGAACAAAAAAAGAAAAAAATGGTAAGAACAAAAAGACTAAGGATTAGGTTGTCTCTCCTCATTTTTCTAGGCTGTGAGAGGCATCTATACCATTAGCTGCCTCCTTTATATGGGTCTAAATCCCACCAGGTAACTTTGACTCCTGTCTCTAGTAGCTTGACTTTCCCTACTTATACCTTCAATTTGTTTGTGCTTATAATTTTTTTCTGATATAAATCGATGAGAGGGAGATAATTTATTGTTCATATTCAATTATTATTCTCTATGATATCTTTATGTATTTTAATTTTTAAATTTTTTTATTTTTAAAGAGGGTAAAACTAATCATGACAAAAGAGAACAAAACAGATCACAAGACAACAATGCAAGAGACACAGATTTCAAAGCAAGACAATGGGAGATCTTCAACATCTATCATATTGTCTCCTGTTCTCTTCCACATGGTTGTCCATATCCTCACATACAATGAATTCATATAAAACAAAATTGTATAGAACTGATCAGAACAGGATGATGAAGGCATTTTAGGTCTTCAACAACAGACAATAAGGAAGTCAACAATGGCTGCCACAATGTCTCTCATTCTCCCCAAAATATCTCTCCATACCTTCATGTATGTTGAAATTAAACAAAACAAAACAGACAAAAATCATTCCAAACAAAGAACAATAGTACTGCTGGATTTCACATCATGATGCTACGGAATAAGCACTGGGTACCTCAGTGTCTCTTTTGCCTAAAAGCAGATGTTCATTCCATGCATTATATTATCGATTCTCATAAACTTTTTAGAAGCTCTACACATGCCTGAGTCTCCACCTGTATACCTACCCTTTTTGTATTAGAAGGAAAAACAAAACAAACCAAGACAAAACAAAACAAATTCCTAGAAAAATATGAAATGAAAAATACATATAAACAACAATAGCTAAGAGCCCAGAACATTGACAATATAGACCTGCAAAACAAGGTGGTATGAGCATAAATACGGATCTTATTTTACATAATGATTTGTAAGAGTTTCTCAGATCACTATACAATAATATGCAAAATTGTTCCAATCCTATGAATGCTATTTTGTTTCAAAAACTTATAGAGTTTGTAGCACAATGATCTTAGCTATTCTAAGTGTGTTTGTATAATTTTAGAAATTTTTTCTTTTCCCTTCTTTTTTCTTTTTCCTCATTTTCCCTGAGACATTGTTTTTTCCCTTTTAAGCAGATTCTTATCCTTTCACTGTAACTATTGAGTTTTTTGTATCTTCTGTACTCTTACCATTTCTTACACTAGAGAGTCTATACAGTATTTACACATGTGAGTTTGATTTATTTCACTTATGAGTAGGGTCTTGAGTTGCATCCATTTACTTATAAATATCTCAATGTGATCATTCTTTATAGCAGAGTAGTACCCTATTGTATAAAAATACCACATCTATTTTATCAATTCCTCAGTTGATGGGTTTTTAGGTTGCTTCTAAGATCTGGCTATTACAAATTGTGCTGCTATAAACATGGGTGCACATTTATCACTGTGGTATGATGTTTTCAGTTCTTCTAGGAATATTCCTAGAAGTGGGATAGCTGGGTCAAATGGGACTTCCAAACCCAGCTTTTTGAGGAATCTCCAGACTGACCTCCACAGTGGTTGAACTATTCCACACTCCCAACAATAGTGCAGAAGAGCACCATTTTCCCCACATCCTCCTCAGCATTTGTTGTTGGTAGTTTTCTTTATACTGGCCATTCTTTCTGGAGTGAGATGGAACTTCAGTGTTGTTCTAATTTGCCATTCTCTAATGAACATTTTTTCATGTATTTATTTGCCATTTGTATTTCTTCATCTGAGAACTGTGTATTCATCTTGGATGCCCATTTTTGAAATGGGTCTTTGAATTTTGGAGGTCTCATTTTTTTAAGTTCTTTATATATTCGAGACAGAAGTCCTTTGTCTGAGGGACTGTTCACTAAGATTTTTTCCCTACTTGTGGGTTTTCTTTTGGCTATGCTGTAGATTTATTTTGACTCGCAAAAACTCTTTAATAGGATGTGATCCCAGTTATTGATTCTGTGAAGTACTTTGCATGTGGTTTGATTCTTGTTTGTGAATTCTCTACCTACCCCTGTCTTCAAGATATCTACCTACTTTGTGTTCCTACAAATTTAGTATTTCTGTTTTAATATTTAGATCTAATATTTAATATTTAGACTTTAGTTTGGTATCTGGTGATAGGCATGGGTCTAGTTTTAGTTTTCGGCATATGGAGAGCCAATTTTTACAGCACCATTTATTGAAGAGACTATTATTCTTCCAGTCGAAGAGTTTGGCCCCTTTATCAAAAATAAAGTGGCTGAATATGTTTGTTGTTGTAGTTGTACCTTCTAATCTATTCCATTGATCTTCAGGTCTGTTTTTATACCAGTACCATGCTGATTTTATTACAGTAGCTTTGTAGTATAATTTCTAGTCAGGGATTTGATGCCTCCTGCCTTGCCTTTGTTGCTTAGAATTGCCTTTGCTATTATGGGTCTCTTCTGGTTCCAGCTGAATTTTAGGGATGATTTCTCTAGATCTGTGAGATATGCTACTGGTATTTTGATTGGGATTGCATTAAATCTGCATAACAATTTGGGGGTGAATGGCCATTTTCACAATGTTTGTTCTTCCTATCCATGAACAACAGATGTCTTTCCATTTCCTTTTTCAGAGTATTATACTTTTCCCTGAATAGATATTTTGCTTCTTTTGTTAGATTAATTCCTAAGTATTTCATTTTGTTGGAATATTGTAAAAGATGTGGCTACTCCTTATTCTCTCGCAATGGTTTTGTTGTTAGTGTATAGGAATGCTATTGATTTTTAGAGTGTTGACTTTGTATCCAGCTATATTATGGAATTTATTTATTATATCTAGGAGTCTTTCAATGGAGTTTTGGAGGTCTTCTATATAGAGTATCACGTCATCGGCAAATAATAATAATTTAACTTCCTCTTTTCCTATGCTTACTTCTTTTATTTCTCTCTCTTGTCTAATTGCTCTGGCTAGTATTTCCAGCACTATATTGTATAGGAGTGGTGATAATGGACATCCTTGTCTTGTTTCTGATTTTAGGGTAAAAGCTTTCAGTTTTGGCCACTTAATATGATGCTGACCGTTGGTTTGTCACAGATAGCTTTTATTATATTGAGGCAAAGACCATGTATTCCAATTTTGTGTAAGGTTTTTATCATGAATAAGTTTCAGACCTTATCAAAAGCTTTTTCTGAATCTATAGAAATGATCATGTGGTTCTTATGTTTGGCTCTATTGATATGGTGGATTACATTTATTGATTTTCATATGTTGAACCATTCCTGCATTCCTGAGGTGAATCCCACTTGGGCATGGTGTATAATCTCTTGGTGATTTGCTGCATTCTGTTTGCCAAAATTGCATTGAGAATTTTTGCATCTATGTTCATTAGGGAGATTGGCCCATAGTTCTCTTTTTTGGCTGGGTCTCTCTCAGATTTTGGTATTAGAGTAATGTTTGCTTCCAGGAATGAGTTAGGGAGAATTGCTTCCCTTTTAATTTCATTGAAGATTTTGAGGACTGTAGGCATTAAGTCTTCTTTGAATTTCTTGCAGAATTCATCAGTGAATCCACCTGGCCTGGGCTTTTCTTTGTTGTTAGGGATTTAATTACATTTTCAATTTCATTCATTGAAATTGGGTTATTCAGCAGTTTTACATCTTCTTGACCCAGCTTTGGTAATTCATATGTATTTAGGAATCTGTCCATTTGTTCTGTGTTATCAAGCCAATGAGAGTAGAGGTTTTCGAAATAGGTGTTGATGATCTGTATTTCCACTGAGTCTGTGATAATTTCACTTTTTTTACTCCTTATTTCATGAATTTGAGTTTTTTCATTGCTTTTTTTAAATAAGGTTGGCTAGGGGCTTATCAATTTTATTTATTCTTTCAAAGAACCAACTCTTTGATTCATTGATCCTTTGTACTATTTCTTAGTCTCTATTGCATTAATTTGTGCTCTGATCATTATAATTTGCTCCCTTCTTTTGGCTTTGGGCTTGGCTTGCTCTTCTTTTTCTAGATATTTGAGTTGTAGCATCAAGTTGTTTATTTGTGTTCGTTCTGGTTCCTGATGTGGGAACTCAGTGCAATAAATTTTCCTCTCAGGACTGCTTTCATTGCATTCCACAAGTTCTGGTAATATGCATTTGTATTTTTGTTTGCCTGCAAATATTGTTTAATCTCTTCTGTAATTTTCTCTGTGACTCAATGATTACTCAGGAATGTATTATTCAAATTCCATGTGTTTGTGGGGTTTTGCAGTTTCTTTTGTCATTAATTTTAGTTTCATGGTGCTATGATACCATAACATACTTGGGATAATTTCAGTTCTTTTGCATTTACTTAAGCATGTTCTGTGGGCTAGTATATGGTCTATTTCAGAGAAAATTCCATGTTCTGCTAAGAAGAATGTATATTCTGAATTTTTTGGGTGGAACACTCTGTTATATCAAGCCCATTTGTCTGCAGGTGTGATTCAGTTGTGTTATTTCTTTGCTGATTTTTCTGTCTAGTTTATCTGTCCTTTTGTGTCAATGGCATGTTAAGGTCTCCTGTTATAATTGTGTTATTGCTTATTTGAATTTTCATTTCTGTTAATATTTGTTTTGTACAGCTGGGTGCCCCAGAATTTGGTACATATATATTTAAGATTCTTATCTCTTCCTCTTGAAGTTTTCCCATAACTAGTATGTAGTGGCCTTTTTTTTATCTCTTTGTATCATTCTTGCTTTGAAGTTCACACTGTCTGCAAACAGAATAGCTACCCCTGCTTTTTGGGGGGATCCTGTTGCATAGAGTGTTATTTTCCATCCTTTGACTTTCAGTCTATAAGCTTCCTTTTGGGTTAGATGGGTTTCTAACATACAGCGTATGGTTTGATGTTGTTTCTTGATCCATTGTGGCAGTGTGTTTCTTTTAAACAGTGAACTGAGTCCATTTACATTCATGATTATAACTGATATATATTGGTTTACTTTTGACATGTTATCTTTCTGTTGTTGATTTTTTACCTTTCCACTCTGTTTAATTGTTTACCTTGCTTAGTGGTTTTTTCCTATGTCTGTCTAGAATGTCTTTCAGTATTCTTTGCAGTGTTGTTTTGGTGGTCATGAAGTTCTTCAGCTATACTTTGTCATAGAAGTATTTTATTTCTCCTTCCATTTTGAAGGACACTTTTGCAGAGTACATCAGTCTGGGTTGGAAGTCATTTTACTTTAGGATATGAAATACTTCACTCCATGCTATTCTTGACTTCATTGTTTGTGTTGAGAAGTCTGCTGTGATTCTGATAGGATTTTCTTTATAGGTGACCTGTCTCTTCTTTCTAGCAGCTTTTAATATTCTGTTCTTATGTTGGATTTCTGGGATGTTGATTATTATATGTCTGGGTGTCATTTTATTTTGGTTATGGTTATTTGGAGTTCTATGTGCTTCACTGATCTGTGTTTCAGTTTCCAATCTCATGTTTGGGAAGTTTTCAGCCTCTTGATACCGTTTGTGTTGTCACCTTCCTTTTCTTTTATCCCTATCAATCTTATGTTATTTTTCTTTGTATCATCTTGCAGTTGTTGAATTGTTATTTCCTGGTTTCTTGTTATTTATAAAAGATATATCCTTTCTTGTTCACTAGCTCCAATCTTGTGTTTGAGGTCTGAAATTCTATCTTCATTTTCAGTGAGCCAGTTTTGCCAACTTTCAGTGGAATTTTTGATTTCCTGTATATCTCTTTGAATCTGCTTCATGCATTCTGTTTTTTCTTATATTCTTCATTCAGAGTTTACATCTTTTTGCATTGATCTTCTAATTTTTTAACTATGTGTTCTTTAGATGTCTTCAGCATTCCTTTCATTACATTTATCATTTCTTCTTTTACCTGGGAGACTATTTCTGCTTTGAGTTCTTTTATAGCTTCCTAGAGTTGTTTCTTTACTTCAATTGATATCATTTCAGGCATTTCAGGTATATGGTTTACATTTTCTTTCCTTGTCTCCTAGGCTTGCTTGGGTTGGGCTGGATGTTTGAGATTACATTTTCCTCTTTTGTTTTGTCATTTTCCTATATTTCTGGGTTTTGAGCCATATTTCAAGGCTTCCCCCATGGGTTGAGATTCATCTGTCCCACTTTTGACTCCTGGGGCAAACAGCAGGCAACAGTTAGCTGCTTGAAGTTTACTGGGCGTGGCCCAGTTAGGCCAAGGGAGACTCCCATAGACCTCCTGTGATTTCAGATGTGGGGTGTGGTCTTACTGCCTGGGAGCAATGTTCCAAGGCTTCCCCATGTGCTGGGCTTCAACTCACACCAGCTCTGGGCCTGGGACTCAATTCTGGCCCCTGCCTGCTGCTTGGAGTTCACTGGGCATGGCCGATATCTTTATTTATTAATCAAACTAAAATGCTATGCTTTGAATATGTTTTAAAACAGAAGTCAACTAATCAGAATTTCAAAAATCTACCATAGTTTACTTACAAATGCAAAAAACTATTAAAATGAGATCTACCACCAGCAGACGCAGGTTTTTTATTTTAATAGTGTTGAGTAACATTGCTTAGCATATTTGTTGTCTACACTAGTAAAGCAAAGCATATTTATTTATGGATTTATTAATTTAAAATATTTGTCTATATCTTCTCTTTCCTTGTTATCACACACTTACCAGTTTTACTGCATCAGAGGAAAATGTATTGTGAAATGAAGAATTGAACCCTTCTTCATGACTTGTGCAGATACAAGTGCTTTGAAGGGTTTTGAAGAAATGAATGTAATTTTCTTAGTGTGGCGAGCTGCTCTGAAATATTTTAACATATTCAATATTTAAGGAGCTCCAGCTCAAAATGAGTCAGATACATTGAAATGTGACTTAAGTGCACATTAAACTCTGAAAAGCACTGAAATATAGGTTTTGCTTGTAATTAATGAAGCAAAAAGAGTATAAATATTATGTGTTAATTACATTGGTGTATGGAAAAACTAAGGTAGCTCATGATTTATATTTTTATGTCAGAAACAAATTTAGAAACAAATGTGTTAAAGAGCAATTACTGTTCTATGATTTGTAAATAAAGTCATATATTTAAAACTTGAAGCCTCACTTACTGTTCTTAAAAAGCCATTTCCATCCTTAAATGTCTCAGGAGTGCTTTAGTCTGAATTATTAGAATTTTCCAGTTTGAAAGCATTTACCAAATCTTAAAAGTTTAAACTGTACTTTGCTATATTTATAAGATCAATTATTTTTATGTATTAAATGTGTACATGTGAGGTAATTAATAAATTTATCATGACAAATGCAAGGCATATTATGATTGTGTGCCATGAAATGATAAATGACCATTACAATTATGATAAATCATCAAATATATTAACATCAAAATGTACGGTGTGTCCTTTTTTATTAAATGAACTTTCTGCTTTAAAAAGCAATAAGCACTGTTAAAATATTTAAGTATGAACTAGAAATTTTGGGTTTTTTTTCTAGTTCTACTAGGAATATTACACAAATTGATCTAAACCCAATAATTTTATGGACCTTTCACAATCTTTTCTATGCCTACCACTTCCATGTCTTTTCTAATTTCTATCCTCACGTGCAGTGTGTTCAAGTCACACTAAACTTTTGGTTCTGGGTTCGTAATGTAATCTGTATAATATTCCCCATTTTATCTGATAAAACAGTGTTCCTTTTTCTGTTTCACTCTTGAATGATATAAAGTTTTATTGAATCATGAAGTCTGCTTTAGCAGCAGCTTCCCTGGATGTTTGGTTTGTGCCCTGAATTTCTCTTACAGCTGTTGTTGCACTGTCCTGCATTGACACAAGTGATAAGGAGTGTGGTCTTTATCGAATAGTACCTGTGAGGGAAGAAATAGGATAAAAAGTAAGTATAGTTGGTAAAAACAGGTCTTGGGGGAGAGTGCCTGCTATATCTCAGTTTTCTAGTATAACATACACAGAACACATCAAATATGTGTTTGTTAAATAAGTGAATAAAGACATCAATAATAACTTTCAGCTTCAGGACTCTCCACTTTTATGAGTGCAGAATTCTTTATTAATTTTGGGCAGGGTGAAGAAGTCTTAACTGTATGAAGGAATTTTTTTCTGTTTTGTAAATGGCTACTGATAATCTTATAGGCTTATGGTCCAAAGTCAGGTACAGTGGCACACACCTGTAAGCCTGGTACTCAGGTTTGCTGTGAGTTTGAGGCTAGCCTGGTCTAGGAAGTGAGTTCAAGGCCAGCCTGCACTGCATAGTGAAACTCTGTATTAAAAAGACCCCCATAAATAAATAAATAAATAAATAAATAACTTACAATCCTATAAAAATGTTTTCTAGAGTTTGATTTGGTATTTCAAGAAAAGTTTCAATTTGTTAAATATTATAAAAAAGACAGAAAAATAAAATAAGAAACAAGAGTGCCTTGAAGGATGAAAGGACTTGCTCTGCTGGGAAGGGGGGTAAGTGGCTGCTCCTGCCTACAGTGATATGGGCATGAATTATCCTCTGGACTAAGGTCTCTGAAGAGGAAGGTGGGCTGCTCACTGGATTGAAGCGCAGCAAGACATCCACCAATCTCAGCCTTCAGACTGCAGGATAATGAAATAGCAGTGTTCTAATTCATATTTCTTGTAAGTTGGTATAAAGTAATGGAAAGTAATGCTAAATATTAAATGCAAAATTATAACTAAAATAAACTATAAATAAAAATACATTCTGTAGGAATACACATGCAAAAGCAGTTTTTAAAGGAGTTGTTGGTTAATGTGCCAACGTGAAGCCTTCAAAAATTAAATGAATGAAATACTTTCAATCTAATAATTTCACGCTCACTTCTTCATTAAGAGACATATGAATTTTGTGAAACATTATTGTACCATGGCGTTCATTTCATGCCAGATACAGTCAAGATAAATTTTAAACATTTATAATAAATATCTGTGGGAACAGAATTATATAGGCAGTCCAATAGATTCATAAAAAAGGACACACATAAATTCATAAATTGTATTAAACCAGAAGCAACTCTGAAGAATGTACTTGATTATGAATTTACTGTGTTCATTTAAAAAAGCTAAAATAATTTTATGTGCATATAAAAGGATATAAAGAGTTTTTTGAATATTTGTGTTGGTATTTGAAACAAAATATTTACTAAGAAAACAGTTGAAACAAGAAAAAATACCATGGAGTCAAAAATGTCTACCAGCATACTCTTAGAGAGAAATAAGACATATTTTCTTTGGAAAAAGAATTTGAGTAAAAATGTCTTTGTTTTACTAAACATATATTTTACATATTTCTATAATGAATAACTGTTAGATAGAAATTAATATGCAGAGAGAGAGAGATCAAGCCCTTGAAGAATTTACCACAAAAGATGAAGACATCAACACTGACTGCAGGAAAACCTGAAGACAACCAAAGCCTCAATTTGGAGATGGGGTAGCCCAGGCTGTGAGTCTGCCTAGAGATAGCCAACAGCTTGAGACTACTCTGGAATTAGTGCCGCCTGCCCCAGTGTGCCCAGATAGACATCAGAAGCTCTGGTGGGTGACCAGAGCATTTGGACCCATTACATCCCAAGAATTCTTGTGCTCCTGACAGTCCCTTGCTGCATAACTCCTTTCCCTATCCGATCAATACAAGCTAAGCCAAGATACTGGTCATTTATAGGTTCACTGTAGTTCACTGTATGATTTTTCTGTATAAATTACTGTTGATGAAGGGCCTTGGTCCCATCCACTGTTTCGTCTCTTCGGAGATTTGTCTCAATAAATCTTTCCTACTCTGAACTGCCATGGTCCCTGAAATTCATTCTTTGATGTCTGAGACACATGAGGTTGGCACATCTCCTAATAGGTTGGGAATTGTTTCCCCATCACACTTCTTCTATGACTCTAATCTAGAGTTCTAGTGAGCTAATTTTATTAGAGTTTGACAGACAAACAGAAGCATTAGGTGACAAACAGGGAACTGAGGAAGGCAGTTATGAAGCCCTTACATCTGCAGTCGGTAAGCTGAAGACCCAGGAGCATGAGTGGTGTAGTCGACTGATTTCAAATGAAAGCTGGCAGAATTGAGACCCTGGAAGAGACAATGCTCCAGTGTGTATGGAATCAGCTATCCCAGGTCAAAGCAGGCAGCCAGGGGACATTTTTTCCTATTTTCAGGACAGGTCACATCTTTTTACCTTAAGATTTTATTTCAAATTATTTTATTATTTCTGATAATAACATCCTTTTTAATTTTGTTTTTATATTTTCATAAGTGTTCTTAATTTTTCAACTTTATTTTAAAACATTTTTATTTAATTCAGGAAGCTTTTTTCTAAGAATTTTAACTGGTGGCCTGTTCTGTCATAAAATTTATTATTTGATAAATTTATGCATTAAAATTAGTACATGTTGTACATTTAACATATGCACATGATACATATCTAATTATGAATTTAAGGTTAAAAACCTACCCAGAAAATGTGGGAAATATAATGATGTGAGAAGAATTTTATTTTTATCAATTTTGAATAAAATACATGTGAATAAAATATATGTGAATTATGATTTTATGAAAGAGAAATCATATTTTAACAACTATTTCACTTACAAGGACATATTTCATAAATATTGTGATCATAAGTTATAAAGAAGGAATTTGGATGATTTCAAAAAAATTAAAACTTCCAATCTAGGACAGAGAATCAACAGCAATAATTTTTGATGTATTGAAAAAATAATGTCTGTGCTCCATTTGAGTCTAAAATACAAAATCAAAATTTGAAATATAGCACTCAACTCTCTAGAATCTATTTTCTCAAGTATACTCTAATACATGCATTATTTTTCATACTTTGTCAGTAATTGAAGTTTTGCCAAACAGTAACAAAAAAACTTGGGAAGATCTGCAAACATAGGCTTAGTAAACACATTGTAGAGAAAACGGATTTCTGAGAGTGAATGACCCTATGACTGCATTTCCATTTCCAAACGTTCTTACAGACTTACTGATGTCACTTCTTGTTACCTATTCTCGGATGAGCCAGTTGATGTTCCAAACCCAAGTGAATGTTTTCTCCCTTTGAAGAAAAACCAGAGAAGAAAATAATCTATTTAACGTCAACAACTTTACAATTTTGAAGAAAACTGGAATGTCAGGGTGTCA
>PVJX010048396.1:0-11463 GCA_004027295.1 Dolichotis patagonum
CTCCCTCTCTCTCTCTCTCTCTCTCTCTCTCTCTCTCTCTCTCCCTCCCTCCCCCCCCCTCTTCTTTTTTGGTCTTTTTGCAACAGGGTCTCTGTAGCCTGGCCTTGAATTCACTTTGTAGCCCAGGCTGGCTTTGAATTTATAGCAATCCTCCTACCTCAGCTTCCCGAGTACTGGGATTACAGGCATGCGCCACCAATACCCAGCTCTACCTATAGTTTTCAATGAAAAGCCAGCATTTGTTTTCTGCTTACTTTGGTCTTTTGTGAAAATTGATACTATCAAGTCTGAGTCACACAGGGGAGACTACACTGATTTTCTCCTAGCGCAGACTGCTAATGATTGAATAGGTCTAATCCATTCAGGCATTCCTTGTCCTTCCTTCCCACAGGAGAGGGGTATGGAAGCCAGATCCTAGGGCTCTGCAGGATTTCTTGTCTCTGTAGGCCCTTTTTGTTGTGAGCGCACTACCTTCATAGTCTTGATCTGTTTGCTATAAAAAGTAGAAAAGGGAAGTGTGGACATTACTTGACCCCTGTCCAGTCTTCTCTGTCCTTTGGAATATAAGGACACTGGCAGGTCTAAACTTGTCTTGTGACCCTTGATTTTTATTCTGGCACTCAGTGTGTGTGTGAGGTATCTGGTTACTCATATTTGTAACTTTGTAACGTATTTGTCCAAGAAGACCCAGGAAAGGAACTGACTCTCAGTGAGAGATGATGGAGCTCCTATGCCAGGACACCATTGTGATGCATTCGTGACATAGGAGACAAGGGTCTTTCTTTCTTTTTTTTTTTGGTACTGGGGATCAAACTCATGACCTCACACTTGTCAGGCAGGTGCTTATGCTGCAGAGCTAAATCCCTGCCCCCGACAGTGGTCTTTGTATTAGCAGAAAGTATGAACATTCTGATAACTGTTTCAGATCTCCCTGACCATGGTATACTGACACCTGGAATGAATTTACTGAGGAATAGTTAGGTATTTTATGTAACATTTGATAAAACAATAATTTTGGAGGAGACATGTATGTATTATACATGTATGTTATTTATTTTGGTACTGGGGATTGAACTCATGACCTCGTGCTTGTCAAGCAGGTGTCTACACTGGCCAAGCTAAATCCCTGGCCCCACATGTATGTTATTATCAACATGTATGAGTTTTGTGTGTGGCTCATGTTTTAAATTTATGTAGTTTAATTGTATAAGTAGTCTAGTGGAGACCCAAAAGACAGTAGTGGAGGATAATTCATAAATATGACTTTTCTGTTGCCTGATTTGTAAGTTAGTGAAAAGTTCCTGTGGGATCAGACAGGAAGCTTGTGCAAAGAGATAAAACCAGTGTCTCCTGAGATTTATTCTGTTACGTTTATTAATTATCTGAGTCCCTTATCAGTTCCAGGAGGAGTGAGGATAGGATAGAAAAGGGAGCCTCTGCCATAGGCTGGAATAGAGCCAAAGGTCCAATACGTTAGGACTCAGTGCCAAATGATGCAGTCAGTGGGCTTCATTGCTTTAACATAGAAGTCAAATTCCAGAATCAGTTCTAATTGCCATGGCTCTGAGGTCACCAGGGGTAGGAGAGATGGCGTGTTGTAAAATTGTAGAATTTGGAAATGAAAGAATTTAGATGTTATCTATCTTTTCTAGAGGATTTGCAATCACATTTGGTGAGAGGAGTCAGTATTATTTAAGCATAATTTAGATATAGTAAAATTAATCTTTTAATTGTACAGTATGTAATCCTGAGAGTTTGGACAAACACAGGTCAGTATAATCCTATGAGTTTTGACAAACACAGGTATGTTACTGATACTACAATGTATATATATGTGTATATATATATATATGTACTGTATATGTATATATACATATACAGTACATATATAGTGTGTATATATATACATATACATATACATATATACACACACAGTTCATCATCCCTAAAATTCCTTTTTCCCCCTTTGTAGTCTCTTTCCCGCTCTTTGCCCTTTGTAGCTCCTATCTATGTCCTGGTCACCCTCTAGTTCTGTATCTTCCAGAATGTCATATAAACAGACTCATGGTACATGGCTGTTTGAATTAGGCTTCTTTTTTTTTTTTTTGGTACCAGGGATCAAACTCATGACTTTTCACTTGCCAGGCAGGCGCTTATGCCACTGAGCTAAATCCCCAGACCTGAATTAGGCTTCTTTCAACTGGTGTGATGTATTGGATAGTCAATTCTACTGTGGTGTGTACTAATCTTTTTCTGACCTTGTTTAGACTTATTTAAATCATTTTTTCACCTAAATGGACTTGTAAGATTTTAGACTACTGATTCTAACTGCAAAACATGTGAGACCAAGTCTCTGGAGACCAATGCCTCTTTGATCTCTGGGTCTCTTATTGATGTTATGGGAGGACTGTCACCACCTTAGAAATATAGTCACACATATTGGTGCACTCTTATAATCCTAGCATTTGGAAGGCTGAGGATCATGCATAGAGGATCACCATGAGTTCAGTGCCAGCATGGGCTACTTAGTGAGTTCAAGGCCAGCCTGAACTACATAGAGTGACACTGTCTCAAAAAACCAAAAAGAGAAGAAAGAAACATAGCACTAATTATAGAATTCAAGATACAGTACCAGACTAAAGTATCCAGTGGCTATTAAGGAATAACCAAATGTCTGACTTTGGGAAGATTTTGAGTACTCTCATAAAGGGTCATTCATAGAAGGATATTGATGAGAAGGTCGCCTTTTCAGTGTTGGTGCTGCCTTATCATAGTCTTTTAGTTTGTTAGAACATTTGTAATCTGGTTCAGGGTTTCTGAAGCTTAGCACTTTTGATATTTTTACCATGTAATTTTTTGTTATAGGGGCCTGGCCTGTGCATTATAGGATGTTTAGCTGTATTCCTGGCCTCTTCCCACTAGTTGTCAATGGCAGTCCCTCAGTTGTGAGAATCAGAAATATCTTCAGACATTGTCCAACATTCTAAGCCAGTCCTTTCCAGTAACCAATAGGGCTCTGTTATGGTTGCTACATTGTATCAACTTGAGAAGTTTAGAAGTTTAACTGAGAGACTCAGCAGGGAGCCAGGGTTCTTACTTTGTAAATATCCTCATCCAGTGTAAAGGAGGGCAAGGAGATTTTGTGAGTGCTACACTGGCCCTGAAGTGGAGGGTGGCCTGTGTACAGTATAAGCCAGCAGAAGAGGCTTGTTTTCTGCCTTGTGCTCTGGCTGCTTTTGCTTGCGGCTTCCTTGAAGTGTTGCCCCAGTACCATGCCACCTTGCCTTGGAGCTAGCCAATTACGGACTGAAGCTTCCAAAAACTGTAAGAAATAAACTTTTTCTTCCTTCATTTTGGGTGTCAGGTGTTTTGCCCCAGCAACAAGAGAAAAATGAAAGTAGCCAAGACAAGCTCTGTAACTTTTATGGGTTAGCCAGGCAGTTTATTGCACAGGTAGGACTAGGCTTTTCTTCCTAATGGTGGTCCTTTCATTGCTTTGAATCATTTTACCTCCCTCTTTGTATGTTTATTAGTAATCTCAAAAGATAGTTTTAAAGAGCCTTAGTGTGTTGTCACTTCCAGTTCTTACTGGTGACATACCTGAGTAAATAGGTCAGCTGTCAACAATCATGGATCACTAGAGAATAAGTCAGCCATTCAAAGTTATAGTGAGAGGCAATTTTGTTTGTTAAATGCCTATTGATGGCAAGGTATAATTTAAATGTTTATCATTTTATTTAATTTCTATTAAGCCTATATTATTTATTCCATTTTATAGATAAGTAAACTGAAACTCAAGCCATCTTGAAGTATATAGCAGCGGATCCTGTCTCAAAAAACAAAACAAAAAACAAGGAAACAAAAAAGGCCTTGTCTTAGTTACTTCTCTCTAGTTGCTGAGACAAAATACCTGATGCCCAAAATGAAGGAAGGAAAAGTTTATTTTATTTAGCTCAGAGTTTGTGGAGGTTTTAGTCCATATTCAGCTGCCTCCAGGGCAGGATGATGTGGCTAAGGAGTGACATTCATAGCAGCTGTGGCATATACCAAAGGTGCCAAAGGTGACAAGAGCAAAAGGGAGGAGCAAGCTGCTTTTCCTCCCTTATATTATTGTATGTAAGCAGGTGCAGCATTCATGCTACCAATCCCAGCAGTAGACAATGAACCAATCACAACCTCTAGATTCAGCCATCTTCGTAAGGCCCTACCCCCATGACCATATGAGGCTTTGAGGGATCATCCAGACACAAACAATAACAGTCACTTACCCAGTAAGTGGTAGAGAGAGATTCAGATCCAAGATTGCTCAACTCTAATCTTCCACTAAGCCTTTTCCACTAAGCCTCACTGACTCTCAGTTTACCATCCCCCAAAAAACATTTAGCCTACTGGTGGCCTCACATCTGTCTACATTTTGATTTAATCCCATCAATTCCCTAAAGGGTAGAGAATTTTACACCCCTCTCCCCAAGTTTAAGTTGAGGAAGTTTAGGTTTAGAGATGTTACATGATCTGAAGTGATCATGATGTTACATGATAAGAAGTAAGTCTTGGGTTAGAACACAGGACCATCTGAATGCAAAGTTCATGTTCTTTACTATGATACAGTGTAAAAAAAGAGAAGAAAGAGAAGGATATGGAAAGTGAAAGGTGAAAACTTAGAGGAGGAGGAAGAGAGAGACAGTGAAAAGGAGAACAATTATAGAGATGAGGAGTGGTGGGGGATCATAGACTTATCCATTACCCAAAACACTGATGCCACCAGTTCCCCCATAGCCCCCCTTTATGTTTTTGAGGTAGGCTCTGTATAGCCCAAATTGGCTCTAAACTTTTTTTTTTTTTGAGACAGGTCTTGCTGTGTACTTCACGCTGGCCTCAAACTTATGACAATTCTTTTGCTTCCGCCTCCCAAATGCCCGGATTGCAGGCATGTACCATCATGCCAAGCCCTGGCATCAAACTCTTGGTCCTCCTGCCTTAGCCTCCTTGATGCTGGAATTAAGATGGGTGCCACCATGCCCAGCAGTTTAAGGCAGGCCTTTGTTGTTCTTTATTGTATGTCCTTGCTTGTGACTATTTGGACTTGCAGCCCAAGCTTTTCTTCACAATTGGTCTACATTCTGTGTGGTTTGAATTATATTAGTCTATTTCTCTAACTGTGAACTTGGGTTTGAGTTCAGGCAGAGCCATTTAATAGTTGACTTATTTTGGATAAGTTACTTTACCTTTCTGCATCCTAGCTTTATTAATGATAGTACAACATAGCTCAAAGAGTTACTGTGGAAAAAAAATGAAATAATTATGTAAGGTCCCCAGGGCAATGGTTGGCTAGTCACTAGCCAAGGAACTCTGTGAATTTCTTTTTTTTTTTCCTTATCAAAGTTCTAGTGGGTGTTTGTTGTTTATAAATAGAAATTATCAAAGTGATCCCAAAATTTACCTGGAAATGCAAAGGACCTAAAATATCCAAACTGATTTTGAAAAAACAAAAACAAAGAGAATTTAGGTTTTGCAATTTAAAAATGTGCTAAAAAGCTATAGTAATTAAGGCAGTGGTAACACATTGAGAGCCTCCTGCAAAATGTGTATTTATGGTCATTGGGTCCTGTGTAGATGCTGAAGCAGTTTGGAAAAAGATGAGTCTTTTAAAATGGTTCTAAGATGGGCCAGGGATTTAGCTCAATGGCTTTTAAGCGCCTGCCTGGCAAGCACGAGGTCATGAGTTCAATCCCCGGTACCAAAAAAAAAAAAAAAAAAAAAAAATGGTTCTAAGACAACTGCCTATCAGTATGTTAAAAAATGAATTGAATCTTATTTCATACAAACATGAAATTCACTCAAAATAGAACACAGACCGAGATGTATGTACTAACAGTAATAACTGTTGCATAAATGAGAAGAAATGACAACCTTCATACACTGCCGATGAGCAAGAAAAGGCTTAGTCGTTTCTTAGGTTAAACAACCATATAATCCAGAAATTGTAGTCTTAGCTATATACACAAGAGAAAAGGGTTGGGGATGTAGCTCAGTGGTAGAGGGCTTGCCTGGCTTGCCTAGTATGCACAAGACTCAGAGTTCAATCCCCAGTACCACAAGAAACAAAACAAAACAAAACAACAGTTCTACACAAAATCTTGGTCAAAAAAAGCTTAGAGAATGTTATTTACAATAGCCAAAATTTAGAAATAATCCAGATGTCTATCAACTGCTTAATGGAGAAAATGAGGCATAAGGGGCCAGGGATATAGCTCAGGGGCATAGTGTTTGTCTGACAAATGTGAGGTCCTGAGTTTGATTCCTGGTACCCCCCCCCCACGTGAAGTAACTTACCCAAAATAAGTCAGCTATTAAATGGCTCTGCCTGAACTCAAACCCAAGTTCAAATTCAGTGAAATAGACTGACTTTAATGTAGTTCAAACCAGACAAAATGTAGAACCAGACCCAAAAAAAAAAAAAAAAAGAGAGAGAAGAAAATGGGCATATTTATGCAGTGGAGTATTACTTTAACAATATAAAGGAATATTCCATCAGTGTTATTTTTATTCTGCCTACTCAATTTCTTGAATCCCTGTCTTTATCCGCATTCTACCACTGCTTTAATTAAAATATCTCTAATAGCTTTCCAACTAATTTGTTTTTTGTTTTGTTTGTATTCTTGACATGGTTTTGCTATATTACTCAGGCTGATTGAGAATTTACAGGCTCAAACAATCTTCATGCCTCAGCTTCCCTAGTAGTTGGGATTACAGGCATGTACTGTCACATCAGTCAGAACTAATCTCTTTGATCCTAGATCTTCTCTTCTCCAGTGTGTGGTCTGCACAGTCCCAGGAAAGTCACCAGAGGAAACAAATCTGATTTGCTGTTCTACTGAAATCTTTTTGAGTTCTCCCATTGTCTGCCCTGTTCCTCTTCATTGCAAGAGTAAACCTATAAACTCTTTCGATCATGTGATGAGCAAAGGTTTTTAACATGCATGCCTAAATATGTATATTTACATGTCATATCAATTATTGAACCATTTTATTATGTACACAAAATCGACTTTGTTTTTTTGGTACAAGAATTGAACTCATGACCTTGCGCTTGCCACACAGGCACTTGTGCTGCTGAGCTAAACCCCTGGCCCCAATGAAACTGACTTTTAAAAGCATGACATAGAAAGAAAGGAGTTCTAGCTGGGCATGGTGGTGTATGCCTGTAATCCCAGCACTCAGGAGGCTAAGGCAGGAGGACCATTGCAAGTTCAAGACCAGCCTGGGATATAAAGTGAGCTCAAGGCCAGCCTGAACTGCAGAATGAAACCCTGTCTCAAAAAGACCAAAAAAAAAGGAGTTCTCATTTTCTTCTTTACTCTTACTGTTTTGCATACTTATACTCTCTGTGGAGTCCAACCATTCAAAAGGAAGAGCCTAAACTCCCTAACGTAACATACAAGGCTGTTCCCTACCTATGTGTCCAACTTTAACCTTCATTACCTCACCCTACGTGCCATGTGCTTCAACCATGACAAATTATCTGTAGTTCCTTTGATGAGAAAGCAATAAAATTTTAAGGTTTTGAAATAAAATAAACATCTCTGCATTTTTGCAGTTGTTTCTCTTTCTGGAATGTTGTTTTCCTTTCCAGCCTCCTGTGTACTCATTCAGATCAAGTGTCATTGCCTCTCTTATTTTTATTATCCCTAGATAATATTAAAATTACATATTTGCCTTTTTGTCCTAGAAGCTCTGCTACAGTCTTTTAGCTTCTTGGGGACAGAGGACAGTTATGATATCCAACCAGAGTCTCATCACTTAAATACTAGGATATTCCATGAGTTTTTGAGTGCTATGGCTTGGGTCCCTGTTGTGATACAATAGTGCAAGAGAAGCAAAGCCCAAGATTTTATAAAGAGTTAAACTAGATTTTAAAAGCTACTCTTTGAATCTAGGTATGATCCTTTTTGGAACTAGTGTGCTTTGCTTGAAAAACTAAACTAACTTCCCTTCCTCCTGGTGAAGAACAACTGTTGTGGAGAAGGAATCTCCTGCTCAAATGTATTGTGTTTGCAGCTCTGTGTGTTTGTAAAATTTTTCATGAGGAGCCTTAGCTCAGCTTTACCCATCTTGGACTGTATGTGGCTGTTCAAAACAAATTCAGACTGAGTCCACAAAAAGTGTGTCCAAGAACAAAAAACTACCCAGCACTTTGTGGAGATCAGTTGCTCCTATTCTCCTGGGAATCTTTATTTTAAAATGACCTGTTATTTGGCCAAAACACAATACCTAAAGCACTTGTAACTTTTCCGGATAAAAACATCATGTGAGTGAGCAGATTTTTCTCCCCACAAGTACTGAATCCAAAATGAAAATTACAAGCTTGGAATGATGGCACATGCCTGTAATCTCAGCACTTGGGTGGCTGAGGCAGGAGGGGTGCTGTGAGTTTGAGGACATCTTGGGCTGTAAAGTAAGTTCAAGGCCAGCCTGGGCTGCATAGTGAAACCTTGTCTCAAAAAAAAAAATTGTAGAAAGATGCTTGTGCTTGTTGTTTTTATGTTTGTTTGGTCTTCACAGTACAGTGAACACTAAGCACACAAAGTACAGCATTGTCTGCCCCCTGAGAACCCTGAAGGAGTAAGTCACATATTCTGCAGTGAATGTTTTCACCAATTCTGGATTTCAGCATGAGGATGACAAGAGCTTAGGGAGGCTTCACAGGGAGGCACACCCCCAAAAGTGATTAAAGAGCTGGGCTGCAGGAACCATGAGGAGAGCTACTATTTGTATAGTGCATGCTATGTGCAATTGGCATGTGGTTATATAGTGAGGCAATGTTGGTTCAGCAAGAGGTGGAAAACAGGTGATAATGCTCCAAGGTGTAGAACTGGATGAGTTTTATAGTTTATGGAGTATGAGAACCAGCTAGTCTTCATTCCCAGTAGGCTAAAATAGAGGATTTCAATAAAATTGCAGAGACTTGCATGTAATTAGCACATAAAGAGCAATGTGTACAGAAGTTTTGAATCCCGATATGTGGTATTTATAGTTTGACATTAAAATTTCAGTGTTAATGTTGGAAGAAGTCGCTAGAGAACTTTCAAGATGCTTATTATAAGATGGTGGCCTAGCTGTTGTGGTGACATATACTTACAATCCCAGCACTTGTCCCAATTTTAGTATATGTGTTGCTGAAGCTATATAGTTCCAATATTCAGGAGGCTGAGGCAGGATGATCCCAGTGAGTTCAAGGACCCTGTCTCAAAAAAACAAAACAACAGGAGGAGCTAAAGGTGTTGGACTGGTAAGCAGCAGGATATGGAGCCTCTCAGAGAGAGACAGCTCAGATGCCAGAATAAAACATTCTGGAGAGATCTAGACAGAGGGAGATGGATTCTCTCAACCCAGGAAGAAGCTGAAGGGAAAAGAGCTGCTCAAATACCAAGTCCTGGGGCTACTATTAGAGAAGCTAAGATCAGCGGTCATGGTGCTTTCGCTGAGCCACCTGAATTCATGCCTCCAAGTCTGGCCTGAGTGCCCGAACCTGTACCCATGCGACTGGCCTGAGCTGCCCCGTGTGCGACTTACCCGGAGCCACTGTGAAATCGCCCCACAGCCACCCTCAAATCGGAGGTCAGGGAGCCCAATGGAGAACGGAGCCAGAGAGGGACTGGCACTAACCCAGGGCGAGTGCTGGGAATAATACCCGTGGGACGGTAAAGGGGCGACCAACTGGATGACATGTTGGAGTCGGGCAGTACAGGCCTGAACTAGGAACGGCAGTGACTTCAGTTGGTTGCTCCCCTCCCAGAGCAGATTGGTGGGATCTGCTTGGCCTGGGTCACACACCTGACCAGGACCCAATAAGTTGTCCCAAACTGATTCTCTATGTGCAGCACACACTAATGCAGTGAAGGCCCTTGAAGGTTGACTGGCCCGGAGGGGAGGGGCCAGCATAACTGCCCCTGCTTGCACCTCAGTGACTAACAGCAAACTGGAGAGAGCAGAAACCCCTAGCCAGCACGCTTCAGAGGAACTATAACCAACAAGGAAAGGGGCTGGGAAACTACACTATACACTTGTATGGAAGAAACCAAAAACATGACAAGAGAAAGAAATAAGAAAAAGCCCCCAGCCCCCAACCCTGAGAATATTGATCCAGGAGAGGTAAATACAAAAGAGATTGAGGGCAACAAACATGCAACATCAAACACAGCATCAGCAGACATAAAGAGATATCTTTGGGACCTCATTGACGAGCTCAAAACTGAAATACTAATTTAAGTTAAGCAAGATATAAGTAGATTAATAAAAGAAATGCTAAGCACCCTCTCAAGAAGACACAGATGGAAGAATGGAGGAACACATAAAAAGGAGAGAAATGTTCGATGAAGAAAGATAAAGAAAAAGAAAAAGATAAAGATAAAACCTAGAATACATGAAGCAGATTCAAAGAGATTACCAGGAAACTAAAAATTTCACTGAAAGCTTGCAAAACTGCTTGAAAGAAACTAAGCATAGACTATCAAAACTTGAAGATAGGTTTGCAATGTGTGCTCATAAAAGGAAAGATCTCTTAAAAATAACAAGGAAACAAGCAGTAACAATACAAAGGCTAGAAGGTGATAACAGGATCTGTAACCTACGAATAAAAAATGTGAATGAAGAAGCAAGAGTCAAAACAAAGAAATTACAAAGGCTATTCACAGAAATAAGTAAGGAATACTTCCCAAGCATAACAAAAGGAAATGATATTCAGATGTATGAAGCATACAGAACTTCAGCCACCTACAACTAAAACAGAACTACACCCAGACACATAATAATCAAGATCTCAGAAATTCACTATAAGAACAGAGTATTAAAAGCCATCAAAGAAAAAGAAACAGATCACCTATAAAGGAAAACTCATCAAAATCATGGCAGACTTCTCAACACAGACCATCAAATCAAGAAGAGCTTGGAGCAAAATAATCCAAGCTGTGAAAGAAAATAACCTCCGTGCTCGCTTCGGCAGCACATATACTAAAATTGGAACGATACAGAGAAGATTAGCATGGCCCCTGCGCAAGGATGACATGCAAATTCGTGAAGCATTCCATATTTTTTACTAGCCAGAGCAATAAGACAGGAAAGAGAAATAAAAGGAGTAAAGATAGGAAAAGAGGAAGTTAAATTATCATTATTTGCAGATGACACGATACTTTACATAGAAGACCCCCAAAACTCTATTGAAAGACTCCTAGATATAATTAACAAATTCAGCAAGGTAGCCAGATACAAAAATCAATAGCATTTCTATACACTAACAACAAAAGTACTGAGAAAGCAATAAGAGAAACTACACCCTTTACACTAGCATCCAAAAAAATGAAATACTTAGGAATTAATCTCACGAAAGAAGTAAAAGAGCTATACAGGGAAAATTATAATACCCTGAAAAAGGAAATCGAAGAGGACCTCAGAAAATGGAAAGAC
>PVJX010048397.1:0-11491 GCA_004027295.1 Dolichotis patagonum
CATGTGTTATATAGTTGGTTCTCATAAACTGTTTATAAGCTCTACACATGCATGAGTCTCTACATATAAATATATCTATCATTTCTGTATTAGAGGGAAAAACAAAACACAGCAAGATAAAACAAAATTCCTAGAAAAGCATGAAGCATAAAAGTCATAAAAAAAACTGCCATGCAAGGTGATCGACAATGGTTACCATGATGTCTCAGCAGTATATAACAACATTAATAAAAATGAAGCATTGGAGACATTATAAGACTTGAAAAGCAAGTAATATTCAAACCAGAGTGGGTATCTTAGTGAATCTTGTCATCTTCAGTGTAGTTGCCTATACTCTTAGACTTGATGCTATCAATCATAACAGATTTAAATAAAATCAGTCAATACAAAGTAGCAATCTAACAAACAGATTCAAATAAGATCAGTCATAAAAAGACAGTATAAGTTATAAAGGGCTTCAGATTAAGTTGATAGGAAATTAAGCATGATTACCATAATATGTCCTCTATTTTTGGGATAGCTGACCATGTCCTCAAGTCTAGTGTAAGTAGACAACCTGGAACAGCACATAATCCATCCAAGCAGAGTTATGAGAATAATGTAAATTTTAAATCATTTTACACAATTAACAATATCCTCTGCCTCTCTTTTTACACAATTCCTCCTCTTTCACTCCCATAGGGTGCACTGCTTATTTTGTGTCCCACTGCCTCCCTATATAGAGAATCTCAATGGACCCTATCTCCTGATCTACTCTGCCTGTGTTTCTCTCTGTTAATATTTCAAGGCCATCTATACTAGAGATTACAGCCAATCTTCTCTGCTTTATTTCTGCTATGCTGTTTTTCTGCCATTGGTTGTCTATTTTTCTGTTCCACTCTACTGTCTGCCCTGTTCACTGAGACCTCTCTGCCACTGTTCCTGAAATGCTCGTATTCTTGTTTTCTCTCTCTAAAATATCCTTCAGTATTTTTTGTATGTTTGGATTGGTGGACTCAAATTCTCCAAGTTCCTCTTTGTCATGGAAGCATCTTGTTTCTTCATTAATTTCTAGAGAGAGTTTTGCAGGATACATCAATCTGGACTGGAGGTTGTTCTCCTTCAGTGCTTGAATTACTTCACTCCAAGCTCTTCTGGACCTGATGGTCAATGTTGAAAAGTCTGCCATGATTTTGATGGGTTTTCCTTTATAGGTGATCTGTTTCTTTTCTCTGATGGCTTTTAATATTCTGTTCTTACACTGAATTTCTGGGATCTTGATTATTATGTGTCTGGGTGTAGCTCTGTTTGGGTTGTAGGTGGCTGGAGTTCTGTATGCTTCATACGCCTGCATATAATTTCCTTTTTGTACATTTGGGAAATTTTCCTTAATAATTTCTGTGAATAGCCTTTGCAGTTCTTCTGTTTTGACTCCTGCTTCTTCATTCACATGCTTTATTCTTAAATTATAGATAATCTTGTCTTCCTCTAGTCTTTGTATAGTTACTGCCTGCCCCCTTATTATTTTTAAGAGAGCTTCCCTTTCATGATCACACATTGCAAGCCTGTGTTCAATTTTTGATAGTCTATCTTTTGTTTCTTTCAACCAGTTTTGCCAGCTTTCTATGGAGTCTTTAGTTTCCTGATAATCTCTTTGAATCTGCTTCATGAAGTCTAGGTTTCTTTTGTATTCTTCATTAAATTTTTGTCTCCTTTTGTGTTCCTCCAGTCTTCTGTCTGTGTCTCTTGAGAGGTGCCCAGTCTTTCTTTTATTAATCTACTTATCTCTTGTTTAATTTGGATTAATATTTCAGTTTTGGTCCCACTTACGAGGTCCTGAAGGTATCTCTTTATTTCCACTAATGCTGTGTTTGATGTTGCATGTTTGCTGCCCTCAATCTCTTTTGTATTTACCTCTCCTGGATCAATGTTTTCAGGGTTGGGGCTGGGGTTTTTTTCTTATTTCTCCCTCTTGTCATGTTTTTGGTTCCTTCCATACAAGTGCATAGTGCAATTCCCAGCCCCTTTTCTTGTTGGTTAAATTTCCTCTAGAGGGCACAGTCTAGGAGCTTCTGCCCTCTACCTTCTGCTATCAGAGATTGAAGTTCAAGCAAGGGCAGTGTACACTGGCTCCTCCCCTCTGGGCCAGTCAACCTTTGCAGGCCTTCACTGCATCAGTTTGCACTGAGCTCAGGGAATTAATTTGTAGCAACCCACTGTGTGCCAGCCAGGGGCATGGCCCAGTCCAAGCAGATTCCACCAATCCACTCAGCGAGGGGAACAACCAACTGAAGCCACTTCCTTATGGATTTAGGGCTCTCCTGCCCAAATCCAACATGTCATCCAGTCAGTTGCCCCTTTCCCATGGGAGGATCCCATTCCCATCACTCTCCATGTGTTGCTGCTCGTCCCTGAGAACTGCTGGGCTCCCCGACCTCTGACCTCAGCGTGGCTGCGGTGCGAATTCAAGGTGCCTCTGAGTAGGTCACATGCAGGGCCGCATCTGGGTGAGTCGAGCACAGGGCTGTTCAGCTCCATGCTCTGGCCACTCAAGCCAGTCACATCGTCATGGTTCAGTCGGTCAGGTCGATCTTGGGCATGAATTCAGGCAGCTTGAAGAGGGCTCCATGCTTGCTGATCTTAGCTTCTCTAATGGTAGCCCCAGGACCTCATATTTGAGCATTTTTTTTCACTTTAGTTTCTTTCTGGGTTGAGACAGTCCATCTCTCTCTGTTTGGATCTCTCCAGGGTGTTCTGTTCTGGCATTTAAGCTGTCTCTCTCAGAGAGGGTCCCTCTCCTGCTACTTACTGGTCTGCCATCTTTGGAAACTCCCCGAGGTATAACTTTAGGACAGGTTCATAGAATTAGAATCACTAGATGAATAGGTAAGTGCAAAAATAGTTCAGTTAGGTGTTATTAAATTTCCCTTCAGAAGGATTACAGTATTTTTTATTTCATAACAACAATATATGAGTGCTCATATTCTCATAGGAATGGAATGTGTTGTCATAGTTTTAAAGCTTTGTCAGCCAGCCTGATAGGTAAGAAATAAAAACTAAAAGTTGTTTACCTTGTTTCTCTAATTATGAATAATTTTGAATGTTTTTCTGTGTTTGAGAATGATACATAGATATAGTAGTAAATTATCCATGTCTTTGCATATTTTCTATTGTTTGTGCTTTCCTCATTTTTGTTTTAGTTTAAAAACAAGAAAAGCACATAACAGTTTCAAAGCAAGATAATAGGAGAGTAATGATGACTAATATATTGCATATCATTGTCTTCAGAGTACCCAAGGTGCAGTATATAGGCATGAGATATTGTCCAAACAATATTTAGCACACAATTTTCAAAGAGTGAAGAGAAACAATTTTATATATGTGAATATCTATCTATCTATCTATCTATCTATCTATCTACCTATCTATATATCTCCCTTCTTCTTTCCCCTTTCCTGCATCACACTTTGTGTTTTCTTTTGAACAGTTTCTTCACAATTCACAGTATCTATTGTACATTTTGGGTCCTATTTACTCATTGAGGTTCTCACACTAGTGAGCATATATGATGTTTACAAATATGGACTTGATTCATTTCCAATATGAGTCTAGTGTCAAGTTGCATGCATTTATGCATAAATGGCTCCAGTGTGCCCTTCTTTATGGGATATATATATATATATATATATATATATATATATATCACTTTTTTTATCCATTCTCCAGTTGATCAGCACTTGGGTTGTCTCTAAGATTTAGCTATTACAAATTGTGCTGCTATAAACATAGATGCACATATGTCTCTGTGATATGATGTTTTTAATTCTTCTGAGAAGATACTTAGAGGGGAATAGCTGAGTGAAATGGAACCTCTAATCCTATTTTATTGAAGAATCTCCATACTGATTTCCACAATGGTTGCACGAGTCTACATTCCTACCAACAGTGAAGATGTGTTTCTTTTTCCCCACATCCCCACCAGGATTTGTTATTGGTTGATTTCTTGATAATAATCATTCTTTCTGGAGTGAGATGGAATCTCAGAGCTGATTTAATTTACATCTCTTGGATGAGCAATATTACTGATAATTTTTTCATATATTTTTTGCCATTTGTATTTCTTTACCTGAGAAGTGTGTATTCATCTCATATGCCCATTTTTGGCTTGGGTCTTAGAATTTGGGGGGCCTGATTTTTTTCAAATTCTTTATATGTTCTAAATTTAAGTCCTTTGTCTGAAGGACAGTTAACTAAAATTTTTTCCATTCTGTGGGTTGTCTTTTTACTCTTGGTGATTTCTTTTGCTGTGCAAAAGTTTTTTTTAATAAGGTGAGATCCCATTTGTGGATTCTCTGTAGTAGTTCTCATGTTGTCTGTGTTTTGTTCATAAAGTCTATGCCTATACCTATGTCTTCAAGATGTCTAGACATAGTTCAGCAGCACAGCACCTGCCTGGCAAGCACAAGGCCCTGGGTTTGATTCCCAGTACAAAAAAAAAAGATTTCTACCTATTTGCTCTTCCAGTACATTTATTATATTTGCTCTATTATTTAGATCCTCTATCCATTTTGACTTTAGCTTAGTGTATGGTGATAGGCATGAGTCTAGTTTTAGTCTTTGGCATGTGGAAAATCAAATTTGCCAGCACCATTTTTTTAAATATTATCTTTCTCCCAGTGAAGGTGTCTGGCCCTTCATCAAAGATAAGTTAGTTGAGTATGTTTGGAGTTGTGTCTGCATTTTCTATTGTTCCACTGATACTCAGGTATGGTTTTTGTTTTGTTTTGTTTTGTTTTGTTTTGTTATTTTGGGATTTTATGTCAATATTATGCTAATTTTGTCACAGTAGCTTTGTAGTACGATTTCAAGTCAGGGATTGTGATGCCCCCTGCCTTGCCTTTGTTGCCAAGAATTGATTTTGCTATTCTAGGTCTTTTCTGGTTCCAAATTAATTTTTTTCTAGTTCTGTAAGGTATGATAATGGTATTTTGATCAAGATTGCATTAAATCTGTGTAACAATTTTAGAAGTATGGTCGTTTTCACAATTTTGAGCAAGGAATATTTTTTGTCTAATAATATTTTCTTTGCTTACATTTTTATTTTGAAGAGAACAAATTAAAAATAACAATAAAACAGAGTTTCAAAGCAGGTTATGGGGAGACTTACAATAATTATTACTCTGCTTATTGTTGTCTTCCTAGTATTTATTCAGAACACAGGATATAGGCATGATATCTTTGAACAATATTAGCATGAAACTTTCTGTTCAGTGACCTAAGAGAATCTAGCTCTATAACTGTCTTAAATATCTTGTTTATAAATATATATGCATATATATATATATATATATATATATATATATATATATCTTTTTCCTTTTCTTCTTTTCCCGTTTCCCACATCACAACTTGTCTTTTGTTTTGAACAGTTAGTTCCCAGTTCATAATATCTATTGTACACTTGTGTCCTATTTATTTGTTTAGCTTCTCACACTAGTGAGACTATATGTTGTTTACACTTGAGTCTGATTTATTTCACTTGTGATTATGGTCTCTAGTTGCATCCACTTACCTATAAAAGTATCTAGTTTATCTTTTTCAAGGCTTTCCTCAGTTGATGAGCATTTGTACTGTCATCATGTTGTGGTATGACATTTTCAATTTTTCTGGGAAAGTACCCAGAAGGGGATTAAATGGGACTTCCAATTCTAGTTTGTTGAGAAATCTCCACACTGATTTCCACAGTGGCTGCACCAGTCTACACTCCCACGAACAGTGTAGAAGAGTTCCTTTATCATCACAACTCCCATCAGCATTCTTACTGGTTGATTTTTTGATAATAGCCATTCTTTCATATTTTAATACCAGATTTTGTGTACAGTCATCCATGTATTATAACCCCTTTTCCAGTCTTCCTCACAATCCAAAAAGTTATGTTTATAATCCCATTGAAACGTTATTGGAATCCTGGCAAGTTAATTGCAATCTACCTCCTCCGATGAAACTCATGGTGAGAGTAAAGACTCCAAGACATATTCCAAGTTATGGGCAGCCAAGCGGTCTTAAATTCAGTCCTCATGAGGATGTGTGGACAAAAGCCCTGATCCTAGGCCTCTCCAGAGTTATCCTGTGAAGAAGAGGTGGCTTGAGGATGAGTGAAGGTGAGGATGGTGGGAAATATGTGAGTAACTTGAGCTGGCTAGGCAGTGAGAAAAGCATCTTTGCAAAATGCAGAGATAAGGATACACAGAAAAATCAATTTGCATAATTCAATTAGGATAGCAACTGAATTATTTTAGGAGGCTGTTGCTTTGGTTTCTGATATGTAAATTTTTGTGCCCTGGGGAGTCATAGCCTCTTTACCTTAAGGCTCATACCCAGTTGACATTCCTGTAGCTGACTGGTTCTACCACCCCGCTGTGCCTATATATTTGAGAGAGAGCACTATGGGAAGAAACAGGAGACTGTCTGATGGCTTTAGAGATTACATAGCAGTACCTCAGCTAGCCTTATTTGCAATGCTTATAGCCAATTGAAGAGAAAATGAAATACCACCATCAGCTTTGTACATATCAGTATAAGGAAATAAGTCTCAATACAATCAAAGTTGCAGCAATTGGTCTGCATTCAAGGAGGAGTCACTCAAGTTGTCACCCACACTTTCAGAAGTGAGATGGAATCTCAGTGATACTTTAATTTTCATCCCTCAAATGACTATTGATGTTGAACATTTTCTCATACTTTTATTTACCATTTCTATTTTTTCACCTGAGAAGTGTGTATTCATCTCAGATGCCAATTTTTAAATTAGATCTTTTAATTTGAGGGATCTGAGCTTTTTAAATTCTTTATGTGATCTAGATAGAATTCCCTTCTCTGAGGAACAACTGGGTATAATTTTTTTTCCACTAGTTGGATTGTCTTTTCACTCTGGTTGTTATTTCTTTTGTTGTGTAAATGCTTTTTAATAAGGTGAGATCACATTTGTTGATTCTCTGTAATATTTCCCTGAGCAAAGGACATCTTTTCACTTTCTGGTGTCCTCTTCAATCTCCTTTTCCACAGTATTGCAGTTTTCAATGTATAGATCCTTTTTCCCTTGTTAGATTGATTCTTAAGTATTTCATATTTTGGCTGTTATTGTAAAGAGTATGGTTTTCCTGATTCCTCTATCTGTGAGTTTGTTGCTTGTGTACAGGAATGCCATTGATTTTTGAGTGCTGAATTTGTAGCCAGCTACACTTCTGAATTTGGTTATTAAATATAGAAGATTTTTGATGAGGTTACCTAATGGTTTATCAATTTTATTTATTATTTCAAAGAACCAAGGTTTTGGAGTCTTCTATGTAGAGTGTCATGTAACCTGTGAATAATGATAACTTCTTCATTTCTTATCCTTATTCCTTTTATTGCTTTCTCTTGTTAATTCCTCTGGCTAGTGTTTTAGAACTATATTGAATAGGTGTCGTGATAGTGGCCAACCTTGTCTTGTTTCTGATTGTATAGTGAAAGCTGTCAGTTTTTCTCACAGATGGCTTTTATCAGATTGAGGTAAAGACCATCTATTCTAATTTTCTGTTGGGTTTTTATCATTAGTGAGTGTTGGACTTTGTCAAATGGTTTTTCTGCATCTGTATATGATCATGTGATTTTTGTATTTGGTTCAGTTAATATAGTATATTACATGTATTGATTTGTGTATATTGAACCATTCCTTCATCACTGGGATGAATCCAACTTGGTCATGGTGTACAATCTTCTTGATGATTTGGTTTATTCTGTTTTCTGGTATCTGATTAAGGATTTTTGCACCTATGTTCAGGAGGGAGTTTCCCCTGTAGTTCTCTTCTTTGGTTGGATTTTTCTTTGATTTTGGAATCAGGGTAATACTTGCTTCTAGTACTGATTTTAGAGGTATTGCTTCCCTTTCAATTTCTCTAGAGAGTTTCAGCATTAGTGACATTAGTCCTTCCCTAAATTTCTTTTAGAATTCAACAATGAATCCATTGAGACCTTGGACTTTTCCGTAGGTAAAATTTTAGTCACATTTTCAATTTCATTGGCTAATATTGGTTTTTTCTTTCTTTCTTTTTTTTTTTTTAGAATTTTTGTGTCTTCTTGATTTTGTTTTGGTAATTTGGTTCTTTCTAGAAATCTGTCCATTTATTCTGTGTTTTCCATCTATTAGAATAAATGTTCTTGAAGCAAGTATTGATGATCTTCTGGATTCTGTAGGATCCATTGTGAATTCTACCCTTTCATTCCTACTTTTTTTCTTTCCCCTTTTTGATGAGGTTACCTAATGGTTTATGAATTTTATTTATTATTTCAAAGAACCAAATTTTCAGTTCATTGTTTCTCTGTATTGTTTTCTTAGTCTAAATTGCTTTCCTTGATTTTTACATTAAAAATTTCACATTTTAAAAAATTAATATTACTTGATAGAGTAATTATGTATATTAATAACTCAATGAGTATTTTAAAAATGTGACTCAAGTCTTAATAATTTTATATTAAAATATTAGCCTTTGAACTTGAGACCATACTCATAAATGAAATAGATCAAACTCACATGAGTAAATACTGTATTGCTTCCTAGTGTAAGAAATGGTAAGAGTACATAAGATATAAAATCCTCAATAAATACTGTGAAAAAGTAAGAATCTGCTCAAAGGGGGAAAAATAATAACCCAGGGAAAAGGAGAAAAAAAGGAAGAGAAAAGAAAAAAATCTAAATTTGTATAAACACACTTAAGATAGCTATAAGATTTGCTACAAATTCTATTAGTTCTTGGAAAAAACTATTAACATTCATAGGATTGGATCAATTTTGCATGTTTGTGTCTGGTGATCTGAGGAACTCTTTTGAAGATTACTATGTAAAATAACAACCTTAGTTATGTTCCTACTACCTTGTTTTGAAGGCCTATATTGTCATTGTTTTGTGCTCTTCTCTATTGTTATTTATTTGTAATTTTTTATTCTTGTTTTTCTATTAATTTGTTTTGTTTTGGTTTGTTTTTCCCTCAAATGCAGAAAGTATAGATAAACATGTAGAGGCTTATACATGCCTAGAACTTCTCCTAAACAGTTTATGAGAATTCATTGTATTATGCGTGGTGATATGAACAGCTACTTTGAAGAAAAAGACACATTATGGTAGCCATTGCTGATTTCCTATCATCATGCTGTGAAATCCAGTAATGCTTTTATTATTTGTGGTTTTAGTCTGTTTTGTATTATTTAATTTCAACATATATGAAGGCATGGACAGCTATTTTGAAGAGAATAAGGGACATTATGGTAGCCATTGTTGATTTTCTTATTGGCTGGTTTTGAAGACCTGTGATGCTTTCATTTTTCTGCTTTGATCGGTTTTATAACATTTTGTTTTGTATGAATTCATTGTGTGTGAAGATTTGGACAACTATTTGAAATAGCCACTGTTCATCTTCTGTTGTCTTGCTTTGAAATCCTGTGTCACTTACATTGTTTTTTTCTGATCTGCTTTGTTCTGTTTTGTTTTACCCTCTTTATAATAAAAAAAATAATATTAGCCTTTGTAGCATATGTTGTAAATGTGTCTTTCAGTTTGTAAAAGGTCTTTTACTTTGTTTATGGAGTTTTGACATACAAAAATATTTTAATGAATACAGTCTAGTTTAACAATCTTTTTCTTTACTGACTCTTCATTTGAGTCAGAGTGGAAAGATTTTCCCTACACCAAAATTAAGGGTGCATTTTTTATAATATTTACTTGGCTTCATTTTTATATTTAGGTCATTGATCCTGTGGAATTTATGTTTATGGATGGTATATATAGTACAAAGAATGGATCCACTTTTGTTTTTTAACAGAATGGCTACCCTGTGGGCTCAGCACCATTTGTTTAAAAATCAGTTTTAAACCCAATGATAAAGAGGTCAGACATTTATCATATACTAAATTTCCACATATAATTGGATCTTCTTGTATACAGAAAGTGTGTTCTATTTAACTGACTTGTCTAATCATATGCCAGTAGTGCATTGTTTAATTATAGACCATTAATTGTTTTATCAACTGAGATTAATTGTGATTGTCAACTTGACTAGATTAAGAGCCACCTAGGAGATTAGTAAAGCACACTTCTGTGTGTATTTTTGTGGAACATTGCAGAGGGTGATCTTGGGCACATTATCTGTTTCCTAGCCCTTTCCCCTCTGGTAAACTTTTCAGCTGCCTCTGCTTCCTGGCCATCATAAGTGAGCAGTTTTGCTTCACCATGCCTTTCACTATGATGTTTCTGCATTGTAACCAGCCTATCATGGACTGAACACTCAAAACATGAGCCAAAATAAGCCTCTCCTCCTTTTAGTTGTAGGGGTTAGATATTTTGTAGCAGTAACAAAAATGCTAGTACAGCAAATCGCAGACTTAATCCTTCCCTTTAGCCTTTGTCACTCACTGTTTACCTCACTATTTTGGGAAGGTTTTTTGTGGGGTTTTTTCCACAACAAACTTAAGTAACAATTTGGTAAACTCCATAAAGTAACTTATTTATATTGGAATTGTTTTAAATCTCCAAATTAGCTTGAGGAATATTGTCTATCACATTGTGGGACATATTCAAAAACAAATAAAGGTATCATTCCTTTATTTTGAGTCTATATTTTTTGTCATTCAAGAGTTTAAAATTTTTCTTTCTATAGAATTTGCAAGTTTCATGTAGAACTTATTCAAATATATTTTAGCTTTTAACTTTTGTAAGTGGGGCTTTATTTTACATTATATTTGGTGTCTTACATATACATAGTTTGTAAAAAAATGTATACATACTTCAGGAAAAGAAAATAGCATGAGGTTTGTTCAACAGATGGTGTTAACCTCATATGGGGGCCTGGTGGGTGTAGTATATTGCAGAAAACCCACTACTCTTCTGGCCTTTAGAGAAAATATTGAAAATGCATGTGCAATGATCTCAATGACTGCGGTTACCCAAGCAGTGGTTTGCTGTACTGATACATATCTGGAAGCTAATGGTCATGACTTTGAGCACCTCTTGTAACTGTAGAGGCCAAAGGTAAATTGTGTTAAACTCATGATATCTCAAAAAATTCACTATTAAAATATTTATATACATTTCCTTTCCTGAAGTGTGTATATGTTTTTGGTGGACTCCTATATATATAACATATAACATATAACATATAACATATAACATATAACATATAACATATAACATATAATATATAATATATAATATATAATATATATAACACATAACACATAACACATAACACATAACACATAACACATAACACATAACACATAATATATAATATATAATATATAATATATAATATATAATATATAATATATAATATATAATATACACACACACACACACACAAAATCTTTTAAATCAGGCATGGTGGCACACTCCTGTAATCCCAGCATTAGGGAGGCAGAAGGAGGATGATCACTACAAGTTCCAGGCCAGCTGGGCTACAAAGTGACTTTAAGGTCAGTC
>PVJX010048398.1:0-11477 GCA_004027295.1 Dolichotis patagonum
TGAGTGAGTGAATGAATGGGAATAAACACATGGTGGCCTGTGGGAAGCTTGTTGTTAGCTGGCAGTTGTGGTGCAGCCTATAATAACCTCAGCACTGTGGGAGGCCAAGGCAGGAGAGGGTCACAAGTTCGTGTCCAGCTTGGACAATTTAGGGACTTAGTGCAACTCTGTCTCAAAAAAATTTTTTTAAAGGACTGGGTATGTAGCTTGGTGCAAAAGCTGTAAGTTCAATTCCTAGTATTGCCCCAAACAAAACCAAAACCAAAACCAAACCAAAACAAAAACAAAAATGAAAAACCACCTCACAGGCTTGTGAGGGAAACAAGGTTACAGAACAGATGACAAGTGTCAGGGTTAAAGAATAGATGGGGTGTTATGGGAACACCGAGGAGGATTTCCCACTCACCCTGGGTGTTTTGCTCCCGTGCCTCCCAAGCCTAACACGCCGCCCAGGGGCATGGAGGTGCCCAGCACACACTGGCTGACTCCACTGCTGGGCATCTTTCTCCTGTGTCACAAAATTTCTTTCCAGGTAGAACTGACGTGGGAGATACACTTTGCATAGCCCATCTCAAGAGATCTCCATACACTTTCTCCCTCTTTTGAAGAGTTTCTGTCCCAAGGTCGAAAAATGGGTTATTTTATTTTATTTTATTTTTTTGAGTCAGAGTTTCACTGTGTAGTATAGACTGGTTTTGAACTCACTAAGTAGCCCACGCTGGACTCGAACTCATGGCGATCCTCCTGCCTCAGCTTCCTGAGTGCTGGGATTACAGGCATGTGCCACCATCTGGCTGACAGTAGGTTGCTTTATGGCAGGAAATCTATTTTTACTTGTTTTTGTATTCCCTGAATTTATAGTAGTGCGTGACATGTAGCAGGTGGTGATAGATATTTTCTTCATGAGTTGGAAATTCATTGTTTTGGAATTGACATAAAGTTGGTGAGGTGCTCAGATCTCCCCTCAGCAATCTTTTAAATGTGTAGACTAACAGAGTTATGGCATATCCAAGGCTTGAGAAGGAGAAGACGTTTAGAAGATAGGAGAAGTTAGAAAAATGAAAAGTAAGTTATTTTTTGGAAATGTTTACTAGTTCAATTGAAATAGTTTCAGAGAAGTTCTGGCTACAGTTTGTATGTCCCCCCCCCCACTTTTATTTTCTTTTTTTTGCAGTACTGGGCACTGAACCCAAGGCCTTTGCCCTGAGTTACATCCTAAGCTTTTTTTTATTTTTCATTTTGAAGCAGAACATTGCTAAGTCAGTAAGTTTCCCAGACTGAGCTCAAATTTGCAGTCCTCCTGCCTCAGCCTCCCAGAATGCTGACATTACAGGTGTGTGCCACCACGCTAAGTAGTTTGTAGGTTCTTAGAAAGACCCGTTGGGGAATCAGGACTTTCTGGATTGTTTTTCCTACTCACTATTATACAAATGACTCTATTCCTACTCAGACAGTGAAAATTTTTTTTATTAGTACATGTTTGCAGTACATGCTGTTTACATTTTTTGTGTGGAGTTGATACATGTGCACAATACATCTTAATTCCTTTAAAAAATCCTCCTTTCTCTTCTCTCTTTCCCTTGATCTCTTTCCTTTTTTTTTTTTTTTCCAAAAGAGCAATTATTTCCATTTCCTTAACTTGGTGGCAATGATTTTATATTACAGCAATGATTTTTGGAAATGTGCAAGAATTTAGAGGATTTATGGGGATAAGCGTTTCCAATAAAAAATAAAGTCTAGAACAAATTTTCAACAGATGCAGTTATAAAGCACTGGAAGAGTGATGTCTGTGGTTTGGCAGCAAAAATCTTCGGTGATCTTTTCCAACCATTATTGCTTTTTTCCTTTCTCTTTCAGATTCTAATAGCCTGGCAGGCAATGTCAAGGTTGCAGTTCAGGAATCTCACAAAGAAGTGAGTTTATACAATATGGTTACCTGCTGCAACATAGGCAGATCCAGCATTTTCTTCCTGATGGTGCCCCTACTTACACATCAGTTATTAAAAGAAGCACCCTTATAACGGGTAACAGTACTTTCAGGTGAGGTCACTGGAGGGCAATGTGAAAATAAGAAAAAAGTCCCAAACCCTCCTGATCTGGCTTAAAGCAATCATGCAACCCCCATTATATCCACATCTTCCAAGACACCGTTTCTGTGGAAGTGAAGTTACAGATGGTGCATGTGGCTTTTGTCACAGGGATGCATCCGGCACGCAGGTGTGTGCTGAGTACCAGGAGGTGCTGCTCCCAATGCATCTCCATCACCCCCTACTTTTCCCCTCTAGGCCTTTGATGTCATCCTTGGTTTCAAGCTTACGTATGAAAAGACTGTGTTGCTCTCCTTTGATTCAAAAAAGCTGTCAGAATCCCCACAGTCTCGGTCGCCAGTAAATATCCGAGGTGGCAGTGGGCTTCCCTGAGCAGGCGTCTTTTCAGAGGGGATGTTTTTGGACATCCATCGCCCCTGTTCTTCTGACATTGCGATGTCCACCTCCTTACATGCTATCTTGTTGGCTTCCAGAAATCTGACCACAGCCTGCTGTTTCTTCTTTATCGCCACAGAGCCAGAGGAGGAGCCCATCCTTCCTCACAGCTCTGACGCACTGTACGCGGGTTCCCTGAATGCGGCCGGCTCCTCCAGCCAGTCCAGGGAGGAGCGCTCCTTCCTTTGCTGGGTACGTGTCTGCCGTGCGTAACTTTTACAATCCTTGTGTTGAGTTGGTGCATGTAAATGATACCTCTTAGTCCCGTTTTCATCCCTGTTCCTTTCCCTCTCTCCTCCACCCTCCACCTCTAGATCCTCTTCCTATTCGAGAAATATCTATCTCCCTATTTCCTATTACCTAACCTTTATTTTGCTTTTTGCTTGTATTTAGGGTTTCTCAGATAAGCGTCTAATTTTCACTTAAGTTTAGCTGTATTCATTTTCCTACCAATGTGTCAAGTTTGTCCTTCTTTATGGCAGAGTAGTATTTCATTGTGTGTAAACACCACCTTTTCTTTTCTTGTCTTTTTGAGACAGGGTCTCTCTATGCAGTTCGGGCTCGCTTTGGGCTCACTTTGTAGCCAAGGCTGGTCTCGAACTTGCGACGATCCTTCTGCCTCAGCCTCCTGAATGCTAGGATTACAGGAGTGCACCACCATACCCAGCCTCACATTTTCTTTATCTACTCATCTGTTGATGAACATATAGGCCACTTCTAAGATCTGGCTGTTATGAGTTGTGCTGCTATGAATATGGGTATGCATGTCACACTCTAATATGCTTTAAACACTTTACACAGCAGTTAAGCTACATGATATCCCGTATTTTACTGTTTTTTTGTCTTTTTAAATTCTTTTCTTCATTAGGAATATTCTCCTCTCCAATGCCATTATTATCATCCATCCATTCCCTGGTGACATGCTACTCTGTCCATGAAGCTCTGTGGAAGAAATAATCTCTCTACTCCAAATAGCTCAATTTTTAGATCCCTGTGTGGTATTTAATAATAGTATTTTCCTAGCATCCCTGTTACTTTTCTCTTGTTGCTGAGACAAAATGCCCAACACCCAGAGTTAAAGGGGAGATGTTTATTTAGCTCACCATTTGTAGGGGTTTCAGTCCATAATCGGCTGGCTCCAAGACAGGTTTGCAAGGCAGAGGGGCATCGCAGAGGAGAAATAGTTCATGGTGCTCACAAGGTGGTAAAAGCAACAAGGGACCATAAGAGTATCTTTCTGCCCCCCTTATACTCTATCTAGCCTACTGGGATTAAGGCGGTGCCAAACCAATCAGTAGACTGATTTAATAATCACACAGCATTAATCCCAGCATTACATACTCTAGACTCAGCCACCTCTGAAGAAGCCTCATCTATGACTGCATGAGACTTTGGGGGACATCTAGACACAAACATAACACCTGCTACTGCATATGGATTATCATTCTTGTCTCAGTAGAAGGAAGGGATCCTATGTAATTTAGCTATGAATATCATATAGCACAGGGTCTTATAAATGTTGAATGACTTGGCTCAATTTTATTACTAAATTAATGTGATTGTTATTATACATATCATCTTGACTGGGCCATAGGGTGCCCAGATATGGTCAAACATTATTCTGGGTATTTTTATGAGGGTAGTTTTGGAGTAGAATAACACTGAAATGAGTAACACTGACTAAAGAAGAATGCACCGTCTCACATGAGTGGGCCATCCAATCAGGTGAAGGCTTGAAAGGAACAATAATTGAGTCTTTCCCAAGTAGTTTCTCCTGCCTGACTGCCTTTGAACTAGGATCTGTATTGTTTTTTTCTTCCTGCCTTTGGACTGAAACTGAAACAAATCTCTTCCCGGGTTTGAACCTGCTGACCCTCAGACCGGAACTACACCCCTGGCCCTCCTGGGTCTCCAGTTGCTGACTCACCCTGGAAAGACTTTGAGACTTACCAGCCCCCTTGACCAGGTGACACAATTCCTTACAACACATCTCTTCTATATAAACACACCACCCTATATTGGCTGTTTCTCTCAAGAACCCCGATAAAACACTTAGGTTCTGGGTTTCAGAAATATTCCAGAGACAAGAAGAGACTGTCATCTACCATTCCTGCCTCTGCATTCCAGTGAGGCACACTGTGAAAGTTATGCTTACCTTTTCATCTCCTGAACCTTTTTTTATCTGACCTTTGCTTTCCACCTTTTCCAACATTTCAGGGCTGTGGGACTTTAGCCTTCCATTGTGACATCTGGCCGAGACCTGCCTTGTTTAGTTAAGCCCTGGTTTTTCTTGCTTTTTAGTCTTCTTCCCAGCCCTGCCTTATCAGAGCACCCCAGTGAGTAAGGTAATCTCAGCTCAGTGACAATGGGAACACAATTTGTCAGGATGAGTGATTCATGTAGAGTTGAAAGCTCTTGAAGTTCTCAGAATCATTTGCTAAATGAGCTAGATGAAATATCAAAGTAGAGGCTGGAGATATTGGTCAGCGGCACAGCGCTTGCCTGGCAAGCACAAGGTCGTGAGTTCAATTTCCGACACACACACACACACACACACACAAATCAAAGTGTCTTAATAAAGTGTCAGGAAGCAGTGTGATACTTTAATTGTCCAATGTGCAGGCCAGAGAGCCCGCCTGGGGAGCTCTCGTGTCAGCACCCTATGTGTTTATTGCTTTGACGGTTCCCTTTTCCCTCTCTGAAACCACGGGTTCCCCCCCCAATGAAAACAATTATCAAAAGCACAGTCAAGGAGGTAGTGATGGATATTCTAGTGCTGATATGAGAAACCAAAGTACAACTGTATGTCTCCACTGGGTTTCTATAGCCTAGCAAGTACCTATTGCATTGAAAGAAGAATGTAGGCTGTTTCAACGATGGTAAGGAAGTCAATAGGTTTAACATAATATGTAGCTTCAAGTAGAGAGAAGACCTGATAAGAGAGCAGATTCTAGTGGAAGTGTAGAGGAGCCCTGTCTGAGATGTTGATAAGTCAGGACTGTAGTAAAACTGGCTGATCTGGTTTCAGATAGCTTTTTTTGTTTTGTTTTGTTTTGTTTTTTGAGACAGAGTTTTGCTATGTATTCCAGGATGGCCTTGAACTCACTATGTAGTCCAGGCTGGCCTTGAAGTTACAGCGCTTTCCCTGCCTCAGCCTCCCAAATGCTGAGGCTACAGGCATGCACCATCATGTCCAGCTTGGCTTCAAATGTCTTGCCTGTAACATGTTTTCCTATAGATCTTTCCTTCCAGACTTCTTGTAAGAAGGTGGGGTATGTTTAGAAGTCAGATCATGGCTGTCATTGAAACTATGATCTCCTGCATCTATTTAAATATTTTAATGTATTTAAATCTATCTCATATCAAAATTATCAGTTTTTGGACTCTACTTCTACTGGCTCCCATCGTATCACTCTTTGCCTTTTTATAGACCAAGTCCTTAAGAGTTTGTGGTCACTGTCTCATCTGCCTGCTCCACCGTCGGGTGGCTGCTCTGGCCCCGTTCTGTGAGCTTCTCTTCTACCTCCCTGGGCATTTCCTTCCAGTGTCCTTTGCCCTCTTGTCTGCTGTTTCCATCCCTCAATGTCAATGGCCATTGCCATTAACCCCTGCTCCAAAATACTCCCCCTTACTTTTACCCCATCACCCTTGCTACTTTTGGAACTAGTCCTAGAAGTCCTCTTCTGGGAGTATCTTTAGTTACCTTGTCGTGGCTGCCTCCATAGCCAGAATCAATTCAAAACGTTTACAGTTTACCTTCCATGATCCTTTTGACTTTGAGAAGAGCCAGAGGTTGTATGGTGCCGGATCAGGAGAAGAAGGTGAATGAGGGTACCGTAATGGTTTTACAATCCTACCCTCCTTTCGGATGACACCTGGGAGCAGCGTTTGCTGTATTTTTTTAAATTACATCTTGTAAAGATCTTCATGAAAGAGGACTTCCAGAACTGCTTCAGAAAGTGGTATGAATGATAAGTATGTTTGCAGTGAAGGGGATTAATGGCAACATGTTTCTCACCCTAATAAATTAAAAAAATTTAAACATCCACCATGTAGTTTGATTGCACTTCTATGTTCCTTTTCTCTTGAGTGTATATTCTCTGGGGTGCACTGAGGCCTTAAGACTCTTCCTTCCTTCCTTTTTTCTTTCTTTCTTTCTTTCTTTCTTTCTTTCTTTCTTCTTTCCTTTCTTCCTTCTTTCCTTCTTTCCTTTCTTTTTTTCTGTCTTTTTCAGACAGGGTTTCATTATATAGCCCAGGTTGGCCTTGAACTCACAGCAATTCTCCTGCTTCAGCCTCTTGAGTGCTGAGGCCTTATGGTTCTTAGTAACAGACACTGCTCAATTTTAGAGAATAATCTCACAAACACGAAATACTACCTTTTGCTTTTTTTCTTTTCCCAGAGTAGGAGATTGAACCCAGGGCCTTTGCACTGAGTTATGTCCCTAGTCCCTTTAAAATGTTTTTAAACAGTTTTTGAGACAAGGCTTTGTAAAGCTGCTAATTTGCCCAGGCTGGGTTTGAACTTTTTATCCTCCTCCTTCCACCTCCCAGAATGCTGGGATTACTATACCTGGCTACTTCCTGCTCTTAATTTGCTAATTTAATTATAAACAATTTTACAACTTTTTTTTTTTTTTTGGAAACAGTGTCTCTGTGTAGGTCAGGCTGACCTTGAGCTCACTATGTAGCCCAGGTTGCCGTCAAACCCATGGCGATCCTGCTACCTCAGCTTGGAAAGTGCTGGGATTCCAGCTGTGTGCCACCATGCCCAGGTTACAGCTGGTTCTTCAAAGGATTGGCATTAATCAAGTTTCTCTGCCTGCCGGACAGTAGCCATGAATGAGCAAAGCCTAGTTCGCCCATGTTGAGTAATAAGGGCAGTAACAATTACATTTAAATGAATGTGGAACAATTCAGTGTCTGTTTCTACCCATTTCCACCCCCACCCCTACTCCCTTGTACCAAACAGGGCTGGCCGGTGGAGTCACGCAGGAAAGCTCCCATCGGGAGAGCTGCACTCTTCCTCAGTCATGTATAAATGAACGTAATACTCATGTGAGTCATGGTTATAGGGTTCCTTTCATAAATAGATCATCCAGATATATATGGGCACCCCAGAAGTAGTTGTTCTGGGAATAAACATGTACTTATTTCAAAAGTTGACAATATTCAACATACATTGGTCATTTACTCCGTAGAGTTACTTTCAAAACCAGTCTGAGACCTCTAAGAAAACCAGTTTCATTTGTCATCACAGTTCAGTATTTCAAGGTACCTCTTCTTCCTCCTCGGTATTTATTGACCTTTCTGTTCCCAGTTCTCTTCTTTCTCGCTGTGGCCTCAAGCAGAGAAAACACCATTTTGGTGGTGCTCCAAGCTTGGGGCAAGGCTCAGGCCACACGGAGCCCAAAGGCTGAAGGGAGCCTGGCCAGCTGTGAGGCCTTGACCTTTAACTGCGCATGCGCATGCTAGCTGCCCTTTTCTGCGCTCTGTCATTGTCCCTTTCCTGCTTTGGAGCCCCTCCCCCACCCTTTTCATAATAAGGAACCCTCAAAGCTGGGCTGAGGATATAGCCTTGAACTGTAGTCTCAGAGGAGACCTGGGGAGAATGGGTAGGAAAAGAGGTCCTTCTTAGATTTCTATTTTTGTCTGCTCCTGAGTAGTCAGTTAATGATCTACCCGTAATCCCCCACTCTTTGGGAAAACCAGGATCAACTTCCAGCCCCAGATTGTGGTTCAGGGCAGAGGGCACTTTGTATCCAGAGTCCACTCTCACTGTTTTGTCTTTAGCGTCTCTAGCTGTCTGCTGTTTTGTATATGCTCTGTTCCCAGGCTTTTGGTCTTCATAATCTTTTTCTGTCTGAATCACTCTTGGGGGACATGAGGACATCTTCTAATAGAGGAAAAGAAACCTGGACATTTGCAAAGCAATAGTTCATAGAAAACTGTGCCCTTACTCACCATGCCCCCTCCTCCGTAGCCATTTCTGAACTCCCAAAGCTCCGCAGTGAGGTATTAGCTGATTGTAGAGATGCAACAACAAGATCTCCTCAGGGCCTGGGCTACATGTAGACCCTGCATGCTCTGGTCACCATCTTTTCTGCTTTTGCATTTCCAGAGATTTCTACTTCTCACAAAAGGGTTTGAGGCCAATGACCTGGAAATTCAGCCTCCCTAAGTTATAGAGTAAGCGATGCAGAGGTTTAGACAACATCACACCTGGGAGGAGAGAGGAAGGATGCGTTGGTATGCTGGCAAGGGAGGGGCACACAGAGCACCATGAGTGAATGGGTGTCTCTGACGCAGAGTCAGGGAGAAGGCGGAGGCAAGGGAGGAAGCTAATGGAACCCCAAGAATTGCATGGATGGAGGGTGTAACACAGGAAAATAAAGGGGGAGTGGTTTTAGGGGATGTCAGGGTCCTTCCCCTGCCACCTAGAAGAGGAGTTGCCTGATTGAGGCCTGTTATGGGCCTGACCTTACTCTAGGTTCTGGGGATATAGAGATAAATAAGGTATGATCTCTACAAGTTTGCAGTCAAGCAAAGAGAGAGAGAGAGAGAGAGAGAGAGAGAGAGAGAGAGAGATGTAACAAATGGAAATTAGTTGAGATTTTCAAAATCTGTGGTATTGTACAGTGGGCCAGGATATGGCGACTATTTCCAATAGTTAACACTTGTTGTTGAGCCACTCAATGTCTTCTCAGCGCTTACACATGGATTAAGTTCCTGATCCTTGACTCCAACCTGCTGAAGTATATGTGACTAGAGTCCCTGTCCTATAGTGAAACATCCAAGGTGCAGAGGCACCGCACAGAGCCTGCCTTGAGTGAGACCCCAGAGGGAGCAGAGGCCCTGCTGCTTCCCCTCTGCTTGCCACTTGTCTTTAAAGGTGGATGTCCAAGGAGGCCTGTCCTGTGACATCTCCTCCGGCTCCTTCTCTCTCCTTGAAGCTCACCTGGCACTTTGTGTGTATTTTAACTCTGTTGTGTTCTAAGTATTGGAATGCTTGCCTCCTTGTGCTGTGAGCTTCTAGAGAGCAGGAGTTTCTTTTTTTTTTTTTTTTAAATTTAACATACCTATAAAAGTAGAGCTTGTAATAGGACAAATTTATAGGCACTCATCACCCAAATTCAACAGTGATCATTTCCGTCCAATCTTGTTTCATCTATTCTGCCTGCTGACTCGGTATCCCCTCTCTAAGTCTGGACTTTTTTGTAGTAAATCTTACACATCAGACTGTGTCGTCTTTAGATATTTCAATTGTACTCTTAAAATGCTCTGTAAAAAGCATAACCACAACACTGTCACATAGTCAATACTTCCTTAGTATCGTGAAATATCCAGTCAGTGATCAAATTGCTACAATTATTTCATACTTTCCCTTCCTTCCCTTTTCTTTTTCTTCCTTCCTCTTCGGTTCCCATATTTGTCCTTTCTTCCTTTTTCCTTTTTAAATAATAGAGTCATTTGAATCTAGATCTCTTCTTATTCTCTTCAACACTTAGTATTGTTAGTATCTCTTCAACACTTAGTATTTGACATATGTTATGTACTTACTAAATGTTCGTTGAATAAATAAATCATTGGAAATATATGAAAGGTTCTGGCTGGTTTTTCCCCCACTCCCTGCAGTATTAGGGATTGAGCTGGCCTACATCCTCAGCCCTATTTTTATTTGCTATCTTTTTTGTTTTGTTGGCATCAGATTTATTTTTTCATTTTCATTATTTTTTTCTTGGCTGATTTTATTTTTTCCTGGTTGATTTTGTTTAATTTCTCAGGATGCCTTTCAACCTCAGATAACTTATAATGTTAAATGGTACCCACTATTAGTGCCTGTGAACATTGCTAAAGGCTATATATATATATATATATATATTCAGACATTTATAGGCGAGGAGCTGTTGCTCGCTTGTTTCTATAACTGTCCTTCGTCTTTGTCATGGGCTGAGTTCTCATGAACTGTCATTAACGTGAGTTCAAATTCTCATGTTGAAACTCTAATCTCTGCTACCTCAGAATATGACTATCTTTGGAGATGAGGCTATTAGGGGTGGTAAATTAAATAAGGCCCTTAGGGCGATCCTCAATCCCATTTTACTGGTACCCTTGTAAAGAAGGGGACCCTTAGATACACAGAGAGACTGCAGGGGTGCGCGCACTGGGAAAGACCAGGTGAGGACAGAGCGGCATCTGAAAGTGGAGAGGAATCGAAGAAGAATCAGTCTGTTAAGAATTTCCAGTGCACTGGTGGGGTGATCATAGCTAAAGATAAGGTTCTGCACATGTCGCGCTCCTGCACCAGGGAGCCCCAGGGACCGAGGGTTCCCCTGCCCGGGCTGCAGAGCTGGGGGACCACTTGGACCAGGGTCCCAGACAGCTCCCCCTGCGGGGGGGCCAAGCCACATCTCTGAGATGACTGAGGCAAGAGCTTCAAGTATAACTTGCTGCTGGTCAAGCACTACCGAATCCACTCGCGTGAGAAACCCCACGAAGGAGGCCGCCCTGGCCGCGCCTTCAGCCACAGCCCGCGCGCGCTTCACACAGCGCATGCGCACCCGGGACGGCGAGCGGCTCTTACAAGCTGGAGATTGCGGCGAGGCCTTTACAGGAGTTTCCTCCTCATGGAGCACCTGGGATTCACACCCGGGATCCACACCAGGCAGAAGATCTAGCCTGGACTGTGGCCAGGCTTCCTCTGGCTGCCTGCGGACCCGCAGGGACTGAGAAGCCTGCACCGGCGGAGCCTGCGGCGAGGCCTCTGCACTACCGCAGGCAGCCATGGCTCCAAAAGGGACTCTGGATGGGAAAACAACAACAGCAGCAACAACAACAACAGCGACAAAAGCTGAGGACTCTGAATGTTTTCACCATAAAGAAATGATAAATGTCTCTCCAGGGATGGTGGTGCTTGTCTGTAATCCCCCCCCCCCCCCCCGCAGTCTGGGAGGCTGAGCCAGGAGAATTGTAAGTTCAAGCTCCGACTGCAGCT
>PVJX010048399.1:0-11493 GCA_004027295.1 Dolichotis patagonum
ATCTCACACTTGGGTGCCAATAGGTTATTTTTAGCTGTAAATCTGATTTCACTTATGAGGGATCCCAAGTTGCATCTATTTACCTATGAAATTACTCTAGCATTCTTTATGGCTGAATAGTACTCCATTGTATGGAAAAATCACATCATTTTTATCCATTCCAAGGTTGATGGGCATTTGGGTTATTTCCAGATTTAGCTAGTACAGGTGTGCTCCTATAAATATGGGTGCACATATCCCATTGTGGAATGTCCTTTTAATTCTTCTGGGAATATACCCATAATGGGAATTGCTAGCATGAATAGGACCTCCAAACCTAGTTTTTATGGAATCTCCAAACTGACTCCCAAAGTGATTACACTAGTCTACACTGCAACAACAGTGGAGAAGTGTTCCTTTTTACACATAGCCCCTCCAGCAGTTGTTATTGGTTGATTTCTTGATGATAGCCTTTTTTCTGGAGAAAGATAGCATCTCAGTGTTGTTTTAATTTGCATTTCTAGAATGGTCAATCATATTGAACATTGTTTCATATCTTTACTGACCATTAATTTTTCATCTGAAAAGTGCATGTGCACATCAGATGCACATTTTTGGTTTGGGTCTTTGAATTTTTCAAAGACCAGGTGGATGAATGTGATTGGTCTTGCCTCTACATCTTCTTTTCTGTTACACTGATCCTCAGGTCTTATTTTCTCCCCAAATATCATGTTGATTTTATGACAATAGCTTTATAGTATAATTGTGAGTCAGGCATTGTGATACCTTTGGACTTGATTTTGTTGCCCAGAACTGACATTTTCTATTCTACACCTTATTTCAAATTAGTTTTTGGAATGTCTCTTGCTTTGTGAGGTTTGGTAATATGCTAATGGGATAACTTGATGGGATTGCATTAAATATGCATAATATTTTGAGAGTATGGCCATTTTGCTATTTTGATTCTTTCTATCCAGAAACAAGGGGTATCTGTTGATTTTGTGATATTATCTTTGATATCCTTTATCTGGGTACTGTAATTGTCAATGTATAGATGTTTTACTTCCATCCTTAGGTTTATTCCTAACTATATCATTTTTTGAATACTATTCTGCAGAGTGTGGTTTCCCCTAATTTCTCTGTATGTAAGTTTGTTGTTTGTGTCAAAAAATGCTGTGGATTTTTGAGTGGAGACATTGTATCCAGCTATGTTACTGAATTTAATTTACTAAGTACAAAAGTCTTTTGATGGAGTTTTTTGGGGTCTTCTAAGTGGAGAATCATGTCATCTGCAATAATTGATCATTTAACTTGTTCAATTCCTATATTCTTTTTCTTTCATACTGTTGTATAATGACTTTGTCTAATGTTCCAAAATACTATTTAAAAGGAGTGGAAATAGTAGTGATCATTGTGTTTTTCCTGACTCTCAGTGAAAGCTTTCATTGTTTGACCATTTAGTACGATATTAACTGTTTCTCATAGAAGACTCATATCAGATTGAGGTAAAGATCATCTCTTCTAGTTTTCTGTAGGGTTCTTATCATCAATGGGTGTTGTATTTTGTGAAATGACTTCTGCATCTCTTGAGATGATCATGTGATGTTTTTCTTTAGCTCAGTTCATGTGGTATTCCATAGATTGATTTGCATATATTGAACCATCTCTGCATCCATGGAATGAGTCCTATGTGGTCACAGCATATAATCTTCTTGATGATTTGTTGCACTCTATAGACCAGTATCTGAAGAATTTCTCAGTCTACGCTCACTGAGGAGATTGGTGTGCAGTTTTTCTTTTATGGTTGAGTCCTTTTCTGTATTAGGTATAAGAGTAATGCTTGCTTCTGGGAACGATTTTGGAAGTATTGATTTCTTGTCAATTTCATAAAGTAATGTTTGCATTAATTCTTTTTGAATTTCTCATAGGATTCCACAGTGAATCTATGATGACCTGAGTTTGTCTTCCTTGGTAAGTTTTTAATGACATTCTCAATTTTATTGACTGTTATCAAGTTGTTTAGAATATTTATGTCTTTTTGATTATGTCATTTGATTTATGTTTTTTTATCATTTGTATATGTCCAGGCATCTGTACACTTTTTCTGTGTTTTCCATCTCAGTGACCTACAGGTTCCTCACATGGGTATTAGGATCTTCTAGATTTGCCCCATAACTATATGGTTCTACCCTTTTTATTCCTAATTGCTTGACTTACAGTTTTTTCTCTTGTTCATAAGGGTTTGTTAGTGCTATGCTTTCAAACATCCATCTTTTGCATTTATTGATTTTTTTGTATTGTCAGTTTCAATTGCATTAATTTCACCTTTGATCTTTATCATTTCCTCTCTCATATGAGCTTTGCATTTGATTTGTTCCTCCTTTTATAGCAGTTTGTGGTTCAACCTTACATTGTTTGAGTTCATCCTGTTTACCTGATATGAATATTTACCACTAGAAATATACTTTATATGACTGCTTTCCTCACATGCCACAACTTCTGGTACTGCCATTTTCATTTAATTGTACATATAATTTAATTTCTTAAATTTCTTCTGTGATCCTAGTGGTTTAGAAGAGTGTTGTTTAATTTCCATGTAGTTAGGTAATTTTATGTTTCCTTTGCCTGTTAATTTCCAGTTTATTTGCAGTATGGTCAGATAATATGCATGGGATAATTGCACTTCCTTTGCTTTTTCTTAATCATTCTCTATGGTTTAATATGTAGTCTGTTTTGAAAAATATCCCATGTGCAGCTAAAAAGAATATGTATTTTGATGTTGGGTGGAACACTGTAGATATCTACTGAATTCATTTGTTCCCAGATTTGCTTTAAGTCTGTTATTTCTTTGTTGACACTATCCCTTCTTAACTATCTAAATGTGAGAATGAGGCATCAAGATACCCCTTACAATCATGTTAGTGCTTATTTGATTTTTAACATCCATTGATATTTGTCTGTACTGTGGTTTGGTGAATATATATTTAAGATAGTTTTCTTTTCTTGAATAAAATCATTAATAAGTATTTAATGGTACTCTTTGTACTTTTGATCACTCTTGGCTTCAAGGTCACCTGGCCTACAAATAGAATAGCTAGCCCTGCTGTTTTTCTGGGATCCTATCACATGGAGTATCCGATTTCATCTTTTGACTTTCAGTGCATGCATTTCTTTTCTTAGTTAAATGTGTTGCTTGAATGCAGCCTATTGTTGAATCTTGCTTCCTGATCCAGTCTGCCAGTCTGTTTCTTTGTTCTGTTGAATCCAGACCACTTATAACAAGAGATGTATATTGGTTTGTCTTTGTCATATTACTTTCTTGCTTGTTCCTTATCTTTCCCTGCTGTTTCATTGCTTGCATTACCCAGTCAGTTCTTTTGGTTGGTGTTCTTGTTGTTGTGGTCTTTATTTTCTCCTTCTAATATGTGCTTCAGAACATTTTGAAGAGCTGGATTTGTCATCATGAATTTCCTCAGATGTTCTTTGTCATGGAAGTATCTTACTCCTCCATCAATTTAGAAACATAGTTTTTCAGGGTACATCAGTCAAGGTGGCAGTTTATTTCCCTTTAGAGCTTACAATCCACAATACACGCTCTCATTGGTTTGAAGGTTTGTGTTCAGGAGTGTGCTGTGATTCTGCTGTGCTTTCCTTTATACATGGGTTTTTTACTTTTCTCTAAATGCTGTTAATACTTTGTTCTTGTTCTGAATTTCTGGAATCTTGGTTATTATATGCCTGAGGGTAGATTTGTTTTGGTCATCGCTGTTTGGAGTTCTACATGCTTCATGTATTTATATGTCAAACTTTATCCATACTTGTGATTTTTTTCTGCCATTATTTCTGTGAAGGACTTTTTTTTTGCAGCTTTTTCCCTGTTTCCAGCTTTCTCATTGATCCCGGTGAAAGTTATGTTGCTCTTATTACTTCATTTTGCAGCTGTTGAATTGATTTTTCTTGGTCTCTTGCTATTTTTGAGACAACTTCCTTTTCACAATCTCTAGTCACAATTCTGTCTCAATTATGGTATTTTTTCCTCCCCTTCCAGGAGTGTATTCTTTATACTTTCAATACAGGTTTAAATCTCCTGAATTTCTTATAGGATTTCATCCATGGATTCCATTTCTTTCCTATGGTTAACATTTATGGTTTCCAACATTTTGCCAAGTTCTTCTATTTTTTGGTTTGTGTTCACTCTAATATATTTCATTTTCAGCAGCATTGCTTCTTGTACCTGACATAGTGTTTTTCCTATTGCATTTTTCTGTTGTTTTTTCACTTGTGGTACTATCATTTGAGAAAGTTCAACTTTTTGACTTTCAGTTTCTTCTATCTCATTGTATTCTTGGCTTGGCCTGGGTAGGCTGGAGGTCTTGGTTGTATTTCATTTCTGTACCTTTCCACTTTCTATTTTCTTTTATTTAGCGTGTGAGTGCGTGTGTGTGTGTGTGTGTGTCTGTGTGTCTGTGTGTCTGTGTGTGTTGATGACTGTCACTTTCTTTTGGTGGATGTCTTTATCACTACCATCATAGCTTCTCCAGGAGATGTCTGTTCTTCATTGATGTTTTCTAGATATAGCTGGCTCTGTAGGTCTATCCCAACAACCTAGCTTCCCACTTTGTTAAGGATGATAGGTTTTTTTATTTGTCTTCCTACCAAGTGCTGTGGTACTTGTCTCTGGTGGTGATTATGAGCCCATATAATCACAATGTATCATGCAAGGAAGAATAACTGATTATAGCAGGTATGACATCCCATCCACTGTAATATAGTTAGTAATAACAATATTTTCAAGTACAGCTTAGGTACTGCCAAACTGTGGTTAACTATTAGTCTTATTCCTTTAACCACAAGACCAAATTTGAAAGTTATATGACTAAATCCAACATATGTGAAATACTTTTATGCAATAATTTTACAGTTAGTGGAGTGATTATACCCTGTTATGAGTGGGTGGGTGGTTAAGATTGATGTGGGGAGCCAGGCATGGTGGCTCACACCTGTAATCCCAGCACTTGGGAGGCTGAGGCAGGAGGAATGTTGCAAGTTTAAGACCAGCCTAGGCTACAAAGTGAGCTCAAGGCCAGCCTAAACTGCATAGAGAGACCCTGCCTCAAAAAGACAAAAAAAAGACTCATCTGGGAAAAATAAAGTGATGAATCAGTAGTAGAACCAAATCTGGAAGTTAAATGATGATAATGTGAGTTCTGGTAAAATGGAAGACACAGGAGGGAAAGAAAGAAAGAAAAAGTGAAAGAGTATTGAAGTGGATCAGAAAGGTAAGAAACATTGTTTACTCACATGAAAGTATCATGAATTCAAGAAATAGCTGAGAGAAATAAGATTAGAAAAACAAAAAAAAAGTAAGTTAATCTGGGGATTCAGTTCAGCAGCTCAAGAGCTTGCCCAGTAAGCCCAAGGTCATGAGTTCTCTCCCCAGTACAAAAAGAAAGAAAAATAGAAACAAAATAAGTTAAGAACCCTAAATATGGAACAAAAACTAAGAGAAAAAAGAATAAAGTAGATAAGTAAAAAAAAATAGAAAGAAGAGAAACAAAACTAAATACAAAATGCAAAAAAAGTAATACAAAACTCAACTAGGCAGAAAAAGGATAGCCAATCAGTCAAACAAATGAGAATAAAATAGTGGAATTCCTCTGGTGTTCACAGTTCTGTGGTAGTGTCCAGGACAGATCCCAGAAATGTGCTGTACACTGTAGCCAAGTTTTCCTTTTGTGTTGTGCTGGTTATGGATATGATGTTGGCCTCTGAATGTGGGGATGGGGCTGGTCTTCTGTGGGTTGAAGTCTCCAGAGTTCTTTGATATAGAATGGTGGATCTGACTTCTCTTCCGGGTGTCTATGTGCTGAAGCTCAGAGCTGGTTCACTGAACCTCCCAACTGCTGATTCCCCACTGCTGATAAAGTTTTCTATGTTCCTGCCCTCACCAAGGCCTGCATGTGAACCCAGGCCAGTGCGTGGTCTCACTGTTCACACCTGTGCACCTGTGCTGGGCATGGCCTTGTCTTGCTAGTTGCTCCTCCTGATATTTTTGTTTCAAGGTCCAGTTTTGTTTTATTTTTCAAAAAGTTACTACTTTCAAGGCCACTTGTGACAAACACTCCAGAAACCTGAGACCTTCATCCAGTTTGTCTCTTGAGATTTCAGTTTTAATCTTATGTTAACAGGAGGTTTTATAATAATATTTGTAGGGGTTCTGCAAGCAAAGGGAAAATAAAGGCACACACATGCCAAGGGTCAGCAAAATGGCTGACACCCAACCATCCTAAGGAGCAGCTTTTATTGAAATAAAAGAGAAACTTGTATTGTGCATGCTTAGATTATATAACTTGTTTGCTTCTTGTCCATATGGGACCACATGCTCATATTGAGGGATGTTTCAAGGTCTGTGCTTTCTACCAAGACACTGTCAACTGGATGTGTCCAAGACAAGATGGAGTCAGTGCAGCCTCACTACAGGTACTGGCTTTCAGTATCCACATGAGAATTTTTGGAAAATTCATTTTTACCATCTTTTAATGTTGTAATCATTTTTATGGAATGTTTTAAATAAACATTCTTATTTTTATAGTTTTATTTTAACCTCTCCACTTGCTTTGAGCCAGATTTTACCATAGGTAGTAGATTGGTTTCCTTATACTTTTCTGGCCCTTTGGTTGTGTGTTTTCTTTTTTAGTTAGGAAGTTGTATACAGTTCATGTTCAAATTATACTGAGTATACTGGGGTCTGTCTATCATATATTGTAGACTGTCTGGAGGAGATGAGTTGTGTGCAGTCACAGCGGGCAGAGCACACCATACCATGAGAGTCCGAGTCCCTCAGCAGGTAGGAACATGCTTTTCAGTTCTTGGGCTCAGAGTACCTCAAAGAAATGTATGCCCCTTGATTCTGGATGGCAGATGTCAAAAACTAAGGTGTCAAGGGCCACCTTCTTTACATGCTCCAGAGAAAGTTTCTTCCTGCTTCTCTGAGTTTTGGAGGCCTCAGCTACTTCAGGAGCATTGCACCCCTCTCTACCAGTGTCCTCCTGTGACATTCTCTTTGTCTCTGTCTGTGTGTCTGTCTCTCTCACTATGAGATACACTGACACATCCCTTTTTTGGACTCTTGCCTGAACCCCTCATATGGCTGGGATACCAAATTACATCCTAAAACATCAGGTTTGTGCCTTTTTATGACACAAAATTTACAGGATTTCAGGTCCTGTCTAATTCAAGATGACTTCATCTGTACTCTTCTCATCTGCAAAGATCCCATTTCTAAATGAGGGACCATTCTGGTTTCCCAGATGACTTGCCCTTGGCCTTTGCTCTTCCTCCCAGTAAGTGAAAATGGCAGATGGTGTCCCAGGCAAGTTGTAAGAGTTTCCTGCTTCCTGGGCATCTTCTGATTCTTGACTTCAGTGAGGGCTCATCTGTGCCATAGGCAGATTAGGGGTGCTTCTGTCTACCACGCTTTGGGGCTGGTCGCTGACCTCTGAGAATGATCTTCAGGGGCCTGGATGAACTCTCTCCACATTAGAAAAATTGAGAGTTGGCAGGACCACCTCAGGCAAAACCATGGAAGCCACTAGCCTCTGTGGAGAAGCCAGGGAGGCCCCAGACTGGGCACATCAGGAGGAGAGGCTGTAGGCTGATATAGACATGTGACAGCAGCCTGTGTGCTGTTCTAATGAAGCCTCTGGCCAAGCCCTTCCCACGTTGTTCACTCTTGTTCCCTTTATTCTTTATCCCAGCCTGTAGGGCTGTGGTTTTCTTTCCTCTCCATTGATAGTGAGGGGGAAGTACATGGTACCCCACAAACACACACACCCTCAGGAAGTTGTCATTGAATGGAAAAAGTTTCAGGAGGCACTGGTAGCCTGGCTTAGTGGTCCAAAAGTAGGGTCTTAGTATTGGACCCACCCTTATCACTGCAAAAAAATGGTCTCTCATGCTTGGCATGGTGTAATATTCCTGTAATTTCTGCACTAGGGAGGCTGAAACATGAGGGTCACCATGAATTCCAGGGCACCCTGGGCTCCATAGTGAATACAAGACCAGCTTGAACTACATAGCAAGGACCTGTGTCAAAAAAACAAACAGTCGTCGCACCCTTCATGTCATGGGTTGTGAGCTCAGCATGACAGTGAGTCCCACGCCACATGTTTAAAACATTTTTTGTAGAGGTTGAGATGGTATGATCATGATTTCAAAATAGTCTGAACTCCATAGCTAATTGAAGTCTAGTCTGGTCTATCTAGCACGACTCTGTCAGAATAATAAGCATAAGTTTTATGTTAGAACAGTTTCCAATTTACAGAAGGCTTAAGAAAGCACAGGAAGCTCCCTGTCCCCTCCTCCCTGGTGCTATGGACACATCACATTGAATCACCTCTGTGAACACATGATGGGTGATAAGACCCACATGGCGCAGATTCCTCTGGTCTTAACTTCTCTCAATTTTCCTGTCACTAAATCTTTTCTGGACCACCAAGCTATGAATAGCCCAGTCTCATTTTTTTCACTTAATGTTTGGCCCCTGGGTTCCTCACCTGCTGCCCAGTGAGCTGCCTGTGTGAAGTGCTGCCAGGCAGAGGCCTGCAGGCCAGACAGACCTCATCCTTTTCCTACTGGGCTATGCCACCACTACAGTGCCAGGCTGCCTTCATAGCCATGGCACCCAGGATAGCATGTTGCATAGGTATATCCAATGGTCTTGGGATAAGGGGACTTCTAAAGACCAAAAGAGGATGTTCATCTAAGCTGTTGGGAAACAAGTTTCTTGTTTCAGGGTTTGTGGTATTGGGGGAGGGGCTCTAGTGCAAGTAGCTGATCTGAATGCCATGGTCCTAACCTTCTGCGACAAGATCTGATGAAGGCATTCGTGCATGACAGCTCATCCTTAGGGACACTGGACTGTGCATGTGTGAACACGTGCAGTGCTGGGGATTCAGCCCTGGGCCTCACACGTGCACCACAATTGCTCCACCCCCAAGCCTCACCCCAGGCTTATCAGGGTTTAACATGGGGGATTTTCTTTTGATACTAGCAACTGTCACAGTACAAAGGCTGACAACTCAGGCAAAGAACATAAACACAGGGCAGAGCAGGGAAGGAAGCCAGAACCCTCTATAGAGGCCAGGCAGGAGCTGCAGACAGCACCTGCTCTTTCTCCAGACCCCTGCAGAAGAGGGATGCTTGGAAGTTGTGCTTCAGCACAGGGCAAGGATTAGGCTGTGAACCCTGTTTTGCATCAGAACAGGGAACCTGGGAGGACCCATGTGGCCTCTGTAAAGTCTCTGTTGCTGACACCTGGGTGTGCAGGAGGAGCCCAGGTCACCCTGATTGGGCCAGGACATCAGCTGGGAAGGGCAAAGCAACACCCCAACATCAATCACCATGACTGACCAACATGTCCTCCCCCTTTCCAGAGTTCCTCGGCCTGGGCTCAGTTTTGCAACTTTAGTCTTCCTCCTTGTCCTACAAGTGGGATGTGATGACAGGGTCCAGAGAGACAGTGAAAGTAAATGCTGCAGCAGCACAAGTGGTTAGTCAGGGAATGCTACTCAGGGCTCTGGCTGCCTGGGGTCTTGGTGTTTTGTCATTTATTTTATCTATTTATTTATTTTTTATCTTTTTGAGTAAGAATTATACAGTGCAGTTCAAGGCTGGCCTTAAAGTTGCTTCATAGCCCAGGCTGGCCTTGAACTCTCTGAGATTCCTCTGGCACAGCCTCAGCAGTCCTGGGAACAGTCATTTGACACCAAGCCAGACCTTATTTTTCCATATTTATTCATTCGTTTATTTGAGTGATCTTTCTCTCTGTGCCTGGCCATGCCCATCTCTATTTTCAGTACTGAGGTTGCCCCAGGACCTTTGCACTGAGTGCTATCCCCAGCCCATTTTGTAGCTGTGTGCACTAGACCGGAAGTGACGCGCTGTCCCCGCCCATGCCGCCTGCCTCCTTGAGCTCTGACCCTGTGGTGACCCTGGCTGAGGGACCAAGAGGACAGTTCTGCAGGGTCAGAAAAGACCACCTCTGTGGAGAAGAAAATACCTTATGGCTCGCAAACGATGTGGTGAACAGGCTGGGTCCAGCAGTGATGGGGCGGCACGGCGGCCTCAGGGTTCTGGGAGCAGGACCCGGCGCCCTCTTTCCACCCTCACTGCCGCTCCAGGTATGCCTGGCCGGGATCGCTGAGAGCCTGCAGGCCCAGGAGGAGCGGCCCAGCCGCGCGGTTTCTTCAGCTCAGCGCTGAGATTTGAGCTTCTCAGCGACTCTGTCGGGGAGCGGGGCGGGGAGGGGCGGGGCGGGAAGGGAGCTCCCACCTCTCCAAGCCTCTCCCTGCAGAGGGCTCCGGGCCTCCCAGCCTCCCTGTGGAGGCACCGGGGTAGAGGAAGGGACTGAGGAGCCGCTGGGGCGGTCCTGGGGATCCCGCTGTGCCGGCTTCCTGTGCTCTTCCCCTTCCTCACCCCAGACCCGCGGGGTCAGCACTGCCCCAGGGGCGGAGCACAGTGTCCTCTGTGGCTGCTGCTCCTGGCGTCCCTCACAGGGGCGACCCCAGGGTCCAGCGTTTGTGTTTGCAGTGTGCAGGCTCCGTGCTCTCCGGGCCTTATCCTCAGGACTGCAGGAGTCAGGTTGGGTTCCCAACCCCTGGGAAAGCAGGCAGCTTCCTGAGACAGGCAGGGAGTGGACACTGCCAAGGATGGCCTTGCTGTCCCTGTGGGCACTTGTACCAGGCATTCATGACATGGCTGTGTTTGGCTTGCTTTAGATCACGAGAGAATGGATTGTCAACCAGTTCAAAGGTTACTTCCAGGTCATTTTATGTATTTATGTGGTGTGTGTGTGCAGGGTAGCTGGTAGTTTTGTTTTATTTCCAGCCTATTATTTAAATGGTCACTGGTACCAGAGCTGAGGCTGTAAAATATATCAGTTTGTTGGCAGGGCTAGAGGAGGAGGGTGCACCACCATGGGGGAAGCTGCCTGTGGCCAGTGGCTGGGTAGGGACTCAGTCTCTGGACAGGGCAGCCAAGCGTGTCCTGAGGCCCCGTGTGGTTCCTGCTGGGCTGTCTCCTCTGCAGGAGAGTCACCCTTCACTAGGACAACTTTACAGCACGCGATTGTGTTAATGTGCTCACTGCTCTTAGAGGAAGCTCAGACAGCCTGTGGATCCTGATCCTGCCCTTTTCAGATAAATTTTCATTCTGTGGTGTCTTTTAAGTAAACAGTTGCTTTTTCTAGTGTAAATGTTTGCTGTTTCCTTCTACTTCCATATTTTTTAAAGCAGTACATTTGAATGATTCTGTCAGTTATAGTCCTCTGTTACTAATATACTTAAGAAAATAGAAATACTGTATGTTTTTTTAGATTGAAACCATTGTGCTTCTGTAGGTTTTTCTTTGATTTTGTAATTATTTTCTTAGATGTACAGAAGCCTTTTAATTTGATATACCCCAATTTATTGAGTCTTGATGACATTTATTGTACTTTTCTTTTTTCTGTGGTAC
>PVJX010048400.1:0-11492 GCA_004027295.1 Dolichotis patagonum
TATGACAGGAAATGACATACTTTTGAACTAGTCTGATTTACATGTCTGGAAATTCACTAATGCTTTATTCTAATTTGCTTAATACTTACTTTTATAACTATGAAATTATTTATATCACTGGCAGTATAAGCTGATGAGTAAAAGTCAAAGAAATTCTACTTAATGTAGAATATGATTTTTAAATCTTTCTAAAACCAAAGGATAGTTAAATCAATGTGTTTGGCATGCATATTATAAAAATCACAGATTAAAAACAACAAGCTGCTTTTGTAAATTAAGTTTTAGGCAAGAGCAATGCACAGAACATTTAATGAATTAAAATATTGTGAATTTTCAATAATAAATATATGTTCATCATAAAACAATTTTGAATACAGTATATAATTTCTTAGTAGTAATGTCATTGAAATATTACAATTTTTTCAAGTCATGATCATGATTTACAGCTTTGATAAACATGTTATTCAGTGTCGTCCTGGACTATGTGCTTTCCTCTGGGCTGTGGCATTTGCTTGCTTGTTCCTCTAACTTCATTCAATGTTCCCAGTCCTTTTGCTATTTTTGTGCCTCCATTATCCCCAATCAAAGAGATTATTATAGCATCGCTTCTTCAATTTTCAGCATCTGAGTTTTCTGCCACGATCATTTCTTTTTAAAGCAGAAGCCAAAGTGAAGAGGAGAAAAGTCCTTGAGACAGATTTATACCTCATGAGAATCATTTCATCTTATCAAAAACAGGCTCCTTTCCCAATCTCTGCCCCTCTCTAAGAATCTTTATGTCACTGATGGATAACATGATGGTGGATTACAGGCCGTCAGCTATTTAAATGCAATAGCTTCACTCCAATTTCTTCAGACTCCTAAGGCAACTTGCTATTTTATTTAAACCCAGATATTTTTTTAAAGTTAACTCTGCATGTTGTTTAGTTCCACAGTCTTTTGGCAGCCCCCTCCAGGAGCTAACAGTCTAGGAAAAGTAGAATACCAGTTTTAGTATAAAACATTCAAACACCATTTAATAAAGATGGAGATATAAAAAGATATTAGATATAAAATTAGTAATAAAAGTTAACAAAGCTAATATTAGGAAATCTTGTCTTCAAATACAAAAGAATTTTCTTCATTGCTAGCATTGTTAGAACATTTTCCCATTAGTTTTCTTTTTTAATAAAATCTTGCTCTGATTAAAGAAATACTTAATCAGCATTGATGTTTTTGTTATTTATGGGGCATCAATAACAATGCAATCTATGAATGAATCAGAGAAGCCTCAGTGTAGTGTCTTTGTTCAGAACTTTAATTTTGTGGTGCACTGGGATATTCATTACTAACAGTCGATGCAGATTCTGGTTTCACATTATATTGATCAGTGTTCTTTCATAGCGGTAGTCTTAGTTTTAAAAGAATGAGATGTGGCAAAAGAAAAGGGTAGTAGAAAAAGCAATGAATGACTTTCCCTGGATGATGAAATACCAAAATTTTATTTAAATGCAAAATCCTTAGAATGCAAACTTGAAATTTTTCTAAAAATAAGTAATCATCCAAACTCTTCTACATTCCAAAAATTAGAGCTTTGGCCTTAAAAAACTATTCTGTGTTGCAAATTTAACCTACAGTTAAATTTTCCTTGATTCATTTATTCTTTTATTCATACAGCAAATATTTGAGCTATGCAAGAGATTTATACCTCTCATCAAGGAGCTTACAACCTAGAGAAACTCACATGTGTACATGTTAAAGATTGTACAGGATTTAAATGTAACCAGTAATCTAATATATGCTCTAGAACCCATTATTCACTGAAATTATTATTCTGGAATTTTTCATGAAGCCAGTAGCTTAGACAACTGTGAATGAAACTGCTTTTATTAGTGCTTAAATGAAGGTCTTTAAATAATATGTGTGCATATTTCCATTAGTCTTCTGGCACCAGCTATGAGATTATTTTAGGAGCATTTTAAAAAGGACTATTTACAAAAGGATGGGCATAGTATAAGGAAAATTGAAAGAGACAAATCCATTTTCATGGAGGTATTCTATTGCAGATAGCAATGGGTTATGCAAGGAATAGACTGTGTTATGACTTCATATCCGGACATTCCCACAAGCCTCAAGCACTCATAGGTGGGGATTTTCAAAAGTGGCTGGATCTAGGGAGTGTGAATATGGTTTAAGGGTATGTAAATATGGGCTGAGTGCATATAATTGGTTTATTTCACTGATCAGTTTAGTCGTCTTTTGGCTGTGGGTATTGGGAAGCCCCACCCTGGGTGTGAGTGGCACCAGTCAATAGGCTTGTAGCCTGGATGGAACATAAAGAGACAGAAAGAAGGTCGGTTTGCAGCTTCCTGCCTGTCCTGCAGATTGTTCTTCTCTGTGATGCTCCTCTGCATGCCACCCTGCTTTGGAGCCAGCTGACTGTGGACTGAAACTTCCACAAACTGTGAGTTAAAATAAACCTTCCCTCCCTGTTTATGTTGGGTATTTTCTTTCAGAAAGAAAGTAGTAACTAAGACAGTCCTCTTTTATCAGTAACTTTACTTCTCACAATTTCAGTTGCCCATAGTCTCCTGCAGCCAAAAATATTAAATGGAAAATTCCAAAAGCGAACAATTCATGAATTGTAAATTGTATACCAATAGAGTATGATGAACTCTTATAACCTTCGACCCTGAAGGAGAATCATCCCTTCTTTTAGCATATCTACCCTCTTCAGGCTTCAAGTACTTTAGTTTCTCAGTGTCTTTGTTGGCATTAAATAAACTGAAATGATGTATCAGTACCTGTTTGCAAGTAATACTTAATAATGTGGAAGAATAGTGATACTGACCCTTTGAACATATCAACGAGAAGTTTCAAATGTTTCTTTCAGTGACAATATAAATGCACAATGAAACATTTTAAGAGACTATATTCACAAAACTTTTATTTCAGTGAATTATTATAATACTTCTACTTTTTTGCTAGATTCTGTCCATTTCTTATGTCTAATTTATGAATTAATTTCTTCTACAAATAAATGTACAGGAAAAAAACACAAGTATATACAAGGTTTAATACTATTTGCAGTTTTAGGTAAAAGTTTGAGAGACATTCCATGAGAAGTATAAGGATTGTTAAACTAGATATTTGTTCCAAATAGATTTTTGTTGCTGTGTCAATTTGTAACATAAAATTCCTTTATTGAGGAAAATATATTTTGACTCATGGCTTCAGAGGTTCCAGCCAGTGGTCAGCAGACGCAGTTGATTTTAGGTCCATTTCAAGGCAGACACATCATGCCTGGATGATGTGGCAGAGGAAGGCTGCTCGTGGCCATTGGGAAGGAGAGGGAAGGCAAGGACAAGAGGGAGGACAGGGCAGCTGCGCAGCAGAGGGCCTGGGACCAGATAGAGGCCCCAGGCTCATGCCTCCATGATTGCCTAAACTACAGGTGGCAGAAACAACTACCCCTCATTCCCATTCCCTCCCAGCAATGCCATTAAATTATCATCTCATCAATTGATTGATCCAGGGTTGAAATTAGAGTACTCATGTTCAATCACTTCCAGAACTTCAATCTCTAAACACATAATATTTTGTAGGATACTACAGTTAGAAACTATAATGATGGTGAATTTGAAGAGGCACAGATAAGGGATAAGGGATTTAGTGGTGTCTCATTCATCCAAGTGGTTCTATGGTAAGGATAGTGGGGAAAGTATGGTGACGAGCTTTGCTTGCTTCCCTCTCTTTTCGGAGGCTGGCGTTTAAAGGCTAAAAGAGGAACAGAGATGCAGAGAATAATGCTTACATAGAACATTGCCTTTCTCAGCAAATTTTTATATGTATGGCTTTATTCTGTAAAATAAAGTATAGATTTCTGATTTCCTTGATTTCTAATTTCCTTGTACATTCTGGCTGTGTACTACATGCACACATGCCTGTTTTCAATTTTTATAGTGTTCTTATACAAACCATATTTTACCCCACACCTTTCCTTTTTCTTTGGGACTGGAAAGTGCTGATGGCCATTAATTATTACCATCAGAAGTTTCACTGCTTCAGCAAATTGTAACCCTAAACCTTGCCCTGACTTCAAGAAAGGTAAGGTAAGAATGAATGCCAAGGAAGAGGATTAGGGCTTTGAGTCTTGTAAATGTTTAGGCTTCAGTTCCATAAGACGTTTTCTGGGGATCTTGGCTGTTTCTCTCTCTTGAGTGTTCTTAGTTTCTCCCTCATACTGTGTTTAAAAAAGGAAATCCAAATATTTACATTCTCTCTCTCTCTCTCTCTGTGTGTGTGTGTGTGTGTGTGTGTGTGTCTCACCCTCCCTCCCTCCCTCCTCTGTCTCCTAACTCCCTAGCATCCACAGACTGCCTGCAGGTACTTCAATACTTAATAAATCCACAGTTTTCTGCAGTTGCCTGGGGCCCAGGAACCCTGACTGAGTTGTTAACCTGGTGTGATGCCTCTGGCTCCTTTGATTTTCTTTTGCTATTAATGTTATCTTTCAAAGCCTTAGCTTTCACACTCTGTTTCATTATCTTAATATTGCTTCATCTACTTTTCTTCATGCCAGAGTTATCTTCCTAATACTAAAACCTGAAATAGTTAATTGCTTAGAAACCCTCAAAAACTTTTCAGCACCTTGCATTTTCATTGTCTGTTTACCTGTCAGTTTCCTTCAAAATTCCTGAGTCTTTCTGTATGTGACAAGTAGCATAGTGGCAGGTCCTAATTATGTGCTTGACAGGATGATAAATTAATTATTTTAAAATCTGAGTCTTGAAGATTTTTATAAATATTCACTATAATGTAGTTCAATTGCATTTTCCCTTTTAAGATAAGTGATACTGAAAAAGCAATCATGGACTATATTGTGAAAAACAATTATGGGGCCATAGTTCTTTCAACTTATGTGGTTCTGGAATTTTAATTTTGTTTACTGCTTTAACATGGAGAACAGAAAGATGATTTTATATACATTATTATTAAGAATCTTTAGTTTTCTTTTTTATATATAGGGAATAAACAAGTAATACATCATGTTTCGTAGCCCAGATATTGAAAAGAGTGATTTAAAGACAAGAATGTTTAGAAATAAGAATGACTTCCCAGGACTACCCATATACACTCATTTAATTTCAAGTTGCATGGGATCATGCATCTTATTCCATATATGAACTGTGGAAGAAAGAATAGAAAGTAAAGAAGTACTTGCATATTTGATGATGTCTTAGGCAAATTCAAGTCTTTGTGTAGGGGGAGGGGATTATAGGCAGGAAAAAGGATAAAGTAGGATCTCATTAAGCTTGCTAAAAGAGATTAATAGGAAATATTACTAAAGGCAGTTTCTGCCCTGCAGTTAGACTCCAGCATTTAGAAAGGCAAAAGTAAATAAAGAGAAACCAGGACTAAGAACTTTCCAGGAAACAAAATTAATATAAGAGTTTACCAAAACACATATGTAACTAAAAACAAGCTTTCAAAAGGCCAGGCTAACTGCCGCCCCACACACAATAACATACAAAGGGGACAAGGAATAGCCACCTAAGGACACTTGATTAATATATAAAAGACTAACATACACACACACCTATGTATATATACTTATTTGTATATTCTCACTTTACCATCACTATACCACTGTAGCAAGCACACACATGTCCCCTTTACTTAATTTCTAACTTTAAGCTGCTCTTCTATGAGGATCTGTCCTGTGCACATTTATCTGTCCCTCAGGAAACAAGGAATCAAATGACCAGAAAAGATATAGGCAGAGGTACCCAGGTTAGAATCAAAAACAGTCAGAGGTACAACCAGATGGCAACCACTTTGGGGTTCCTGCATGGAGGATGGAAGAAATCACTAAACCTAAATACAAAGGAGCTGAACAGGAACATCCATGGATATTCACTTTCTGATACTTCTTACTCTCCCAGAGTAGCTGTCTATCTTCTCTTTCTTTTTGGCCCTTTTGCAAATGAACCCTCTTCCTTTATTTTAAACTCTGCCTCTTTAATTTATTGCTGTTGCAAATTTAAGATCCTAGTAGGAACCCAGTGGCTGTGTGTTCCAGCATATCACTGGGATGGTGTGGTGTGGTTTATATACCACACATGACATTTGTATTAATGAGTAACACCTCCCAAACACACTCAAGGAAAATACATTTCATAAGCACATATATGTAATTCAAATAGATGAATTTGGAAACAGCTTCACAAAACCATCTCCGTTTACCTTTTTCTTTTTAACATACCATAAGTCTTATATGATTGTGTAACAACATACACAACCATGTAACCACATGTTCACACTCAGAAGCTACACATCCTTAAAGAAAGATAAGAATCAACAGTTTTCCTAAAATTGGGAAGCTAGTTGAAGACAAGAAAGTTATTTTGGCTATAAAATCATTGTTTACAGGAGACACTTGCATGACATTGTTGCTTTGCTTAACTCTGTCTGGTACACACCCAACTGTAAGGTACCCAATATTTATAACTTTAGCTAAAAACTCAACACTAGGTATTCCAGATACTCACACTTTAAAAATTCAGTTTTATTTCTATCACAATGCCATATATAATTATTGCTAGTGTTTTCTGGTGCAATAGAGAAGTGAGAAGTAAGAAAAAGAAAAGAACGTGTTTATTGAGGACGTGGAAAGGGAGCCCACAACCCATGGCAGCTGAGCTGTCTCCTTCAACCAGATACAGAGAGGCAGAAGGTTATACAACCTCTGATCAGAAGTGGCACGTGGGGCAGACATTGATGATGTGTAAGGAGCTGATTGGAATTTTCTTTGTGTGCAAACAGGAAAGGGAGTTGCAATTAGAGCTGAAGGAGGAGGAGGTGGTAAGCAGTCCAACTTTGGCCTTCTGCCATCTTATACCACCACAATTGTACAGTAATTTATACTAGGGCAAGAACCTTTCAATTGTTTGCTATAATTATTGTATGCATGTCTGAAGATGTCCAAACTGTCAGCTTCGCAATGGCAAAGTCAAGGGTTTACTTGTTTACAGACATGTCGTATTGAAGGAAAATATACAATCAACATATATTTGCAAAACAATGACATAAATGAATGAAGAAATGAATGAGCTCGATTTTAACTCATACCTTAAAATCATTTTATCAGGAAATGTTCAATAGAGGAAATATATATATATATATATATATATATATATATATATATATATATATCACTGCCTATAATATTTTTAACTAACTCAGCTGCCTGCAACAAGATTATGAGTGTAATTGCTCAGGTAAAATTGATTAAACTATTACCAAATGGGGAAGGGAATCATGTAGCAAGGGGTCATGAATACAGATCAGGGCCTTTGCATGTAAGGGGTTAGGTTAGTGGCTCCTGACTTTCTCTAGGTGATCTGATACCCATTCAGAATCCCTGATGGTTATCCCTAGAGTGCTGCATTTCTTTGATCTTTTGTCTTGGTTTCTCTGAAAAAATTGGAGGTGTCTCTCCACTCCAAGTTTTCAAGATATCTGGTCTTTTGCACTGGCTCCTTCAAGGACCCAGCCCTGTCTCACTGCCTATAACATTCTATCTAACTTAACTGTTTATAAGAATTACAAATATATTATAACTACTATTAATTTTGATGAATAGTAGGAGTTGTACACAACATTTTAGGGAAAAAATGTAGAACAATATGGTTTTAGATCTAGAAAGTCCCTCAAAAGTCTCATGTTCACAGCCAGGGATTTTGTAAGGAAATTGTATTATAGGGCTGTCATACCCCTCAGTAGGTTCAACCATTGATGAGTTTGTAGCTGACTGTGCTATTAGAGAGGCCTGATTAAGAGCCGTGTCACTGGGGCCATGTCTTTGAATGGTGATGTGTCTCTCTCCCCAGTTTCCCCTTCTTTATCTGTTTCCTGGATGCCTTGAGATGAGCAACTTTCCTCCACCATGTTCTTATGCTCTGTTGTGTTTCCCTTGGAACCAACTGACAATGAGCTGAAACAACCAAACTATGTGCCAAACTAAACTTTCTTTCTTTAAGTTTGGGTATCAGGTGCTTTGTTCTGGTGATCAGAAAGTTTAATAATACAGAAAATTGATGCTGGAGAAGTGAGGTCATTGTTGTGAATATACCTTATTGGGGACCACAGTTCCTAAAATGAGGATAGAATCTGTGCAAGGCCCTCCTTTGCCCTGCCTTTGGGGGTAGTTGGAATGCAGAAATTCCTGCTTTTGATTTTAGCCACAGGTGAGACCTCATCGGTCTTGATACTGTGGCACTTACAGAACAATATGAGCTCTGCTGAAAACAACACAGAGACAGTTAGTATCTGGGTGTGGAAAAGGATCTCAGCTTGTTTCTTTTGTGATTTTAAACTTGTTCAATTCACTGCTACTTCAGCTGTTCCAGGAAAAATATTCTCACTTTCACCTGCAGTTCTCACTGAAAATAAATAAATAAATAAATAAATAAATAAAAACAGGCCACCTGAAGAGGTCTTTGTCTTTGCTTAAGGCACTGAGCTCCCAGCCCCACTTTTGTGCTTTATTAAATTTGTTTCTGTTTTTCTTCATCCTTCACCATATCCCTCATATAACAGTTAGGGATCTTTGCCAGGTCTCCTGCAATACCTGACTGTGTGATTCAGAATCATTTGCAACTAGTTTGCAGGAGAAGTTTGGAGAAATATGAGATCCAAGTTAGAGAGAACCTAGAAGGTTGTGAGCACTGTTTGTTGGGAAAAACGAGTTATAGTCTAATGAACAAAATGTTGATAAGAATGCAGGCAGTACGAGCCAGGCTTAGGAAGCTTCATTTGGGAACATAGACTTTATTGGCAGTTGTACTAGAAGCTGTATATGTTCCATTTTGACAAAGAATTTGTCTATGCTTTGTCCATACCCTAAGTATTGTTTCAAGCTAAATTTAAAGATCATGAACTAATAAATCAGGAAGAGAAAAGTTCAAAGCAGCACAGTGTTTAAGCCACAAAAGGGACCTAATCTAACATACAGGCTGATCTGCATTTCAGTCCTTGGGAATATGATATTTTTAAAGAACTTTAAAATTTTCTTATTATCCAAGGAAATTTTGGGTAGTCTCTTTTTATATTTGGAAGTATAAGTAAAAATCCATCTTCAACTCTACAGTTCAACTCTACAGTTTAGGGATGAGAAGTTTGATTTTTGGCATGTCTCTCTCAAACACCTGTATATATGACTCCCTTCAATGCCAAATATTACACAACTGTATATATATATATATATATATATATATATATATATATATATATATATATGACAGAATGGAGTTATCTAAGTTTAAACAACTTCAAACTAAAGTTCTTAGGAATTTGTGTCCAATGAACATGATATATTTAGTAAATTTGAAAAGTACAAGTATTAGTGATGGATCCTATTGTTATGCATGTGTGTAGTTGAGAACTTTCTGATATTTAAATGGCCTCTTATAAGAATATCCTATTGTCACAATGATATATGGGAATGAAACCTCAGACCTACTATATGACAGGTACAATATAATGTTCTCTAAAATCAAAGAATGCATTTTAAGAACAATATATTTATTGAGAGAAAGAAGGCGAAGAGAGCAGGGAGTCTACAGAGAGGTGGAGGTTGCCTGGGGTGAGTTCCAGTGACCTGGGGAGAGTTGGAGACCTACATTCCAGCTTTTGAGTTCCTGGGGAGCTACCAGGACAATGGACTGGGTCCAGTGGATTGCGAGGCCTTAGTCAGCCATGCTCAGTGGCCTTATTTCAATCCAGGAGGCAGGAACTTTGCTCAAGGGCTCTGGGCTCAACTGAGCTGGCCTGTGGACAGCTTGCAACCAGCACTGCCAGCTGCTGAGTTCATATCAACACCCCTAGGACAGGGGATTGTGCCCCTGGGGTTTCTCTGGTCCCAGTTCTCCACACCCTGCTTCTGCCTCTCAATTTAGGGGGCCAAGCACCTGCAGAGGAGCTGAGACTGCTCCAGTAGCTGAGGGTGCAGGAGGAGATTTGCAACACACCCAGAGGAAGCTTTGGCACACCACTCAAAGGAAATAAAGAAAAAATGACAAAAGGAAAGACCAAAAGGCAGGCTCAAATCACCAGCCCATCCCAAGAAAGCCTGTGAGCCATGTACATAGAAGAAAATAGAAGCCATACACCTGAAATGACTGAAATGATATAACTGAAATAAAGAAGCAACTAGGGGAAACTATAATTAAATTAAATTAGGTATAATTGCTCAGGTAAAAGAAGAAATGGTAAAAGTAGTGAAAGAAATAGTGAACACATCTAGTGAAGACACAGCTAAAAAATTAGAGGAACAAAGCAAACAGATAGAATCCATGAATGAACAATATAAAAAACAAACAGATTGCATAAAGTAGATTCAAAGACATATACAGGAAATCAAAAATTCTATTGAAAGCTGTAAAAACTGCCTCAATGAAAGTAAAGATAGAAATTCAGACCTTGAAGATAAGATCGCAGCTAGTGAACAGGAAAGGAAAGATCTTTTACATATAACTAAGAATCACGAAATAACAATTCTACACCTACAAGATGATGCAAAGAAAAATAACATAAGATTAATAGGGATAAATGAAAAAGAAGGGGACAGCCAAAATGATATCAAAAGGATATTTACAGAAGTAATAGGTGAAAAATCCCAAACATGAGAAGGGAAACTGATAGATGGATTAGTGAAGCATATAGAACTCCAAATAGTCATAACCAAAAACAACAACAAAAAAAACTACACCGAGACACATAATAATCACCATCCCAGAAACCCACCATACGAACAGAATACAAAAAGCTGTTAGAGAGAAAAGACAGATCACCTATAAAGGAAAACCTATCAGAATCACAGCAGACTTCTCAACACAAACATGAAGTCAAGAAGAGCATGGAGTGAATTATTTCAGATACTAAAGGAAAACCACTTCCAACCCAGACTGGCGTACCCTGCAAAACTGTCCTTCAAAATGGATGGAGAAATAAGATATTTTCATGACAAAGAGCAGCTGAAAAATTTCATGACCACAAAACCAACCCTACAAGAAATACTGAAAGATATTCTAGATACACATAGGATACACACACCAAGCAAGGTAGACAATTAAATACAATAGAAAGCTAAAGATACAACAGCAAAAAGATAACATGTCAACAATAAACCAATATATCACAGTTATAACCATTAATATAAATGGCCTCAACTCACCAATCAAAAGAAACAGACTGGCAGAATGAATCAAGAAACAACATCCAACCATATGCTGTCTACAAGAAACCCATCTTACCCAAAAGGAAACCCATAGACTGAAAGTCAAAGGATGGAAAACAGTACTTCACACAACAGGAAACCAAAAAAAAAAAAAAAAAAAAAAAAAGCAGGAGTAGCAGTCCTGTTTGAGGACAATGTCAATTTCAAACCAAGAATGATCCAAAAAGATAAAGAAGGTCACTATACACTAGTTAGGGCAAAACTTCAAGAGGAA
>PVJX010048401.1:0-11490 GCA_004027295.1 Dolichotis patagonum
CCAGCCCTGGGTTCTGTCACCCCCAGCCCTGGGTCCCATCACCCCCAGACCCGGGCCTTGTCACCCCCAGCCCTGGGTTCTGTCACCCCCAGCCCTGGGTCCTGTCACCCCCAGACCTGGGCCTTGTCATCCCCAGCCCTGGGTTCTGTCACCCCCAGACCGGGGCCCTATCACCCCAAACCTGGCCTCCACCACCCTGAAACACAGGCTGTGTCACTCCTAGACATGATCCCTGTGCTTTGAACTCTGTCTGTCCACTACTGAAGGCCTCTGCAGGCTGGGCCCTGGGATGAGGGACTCCTGGGGTTCAGGAAACCCCGTAGGATGTCCGCGTGGTCCCTCTGCACTGCCTTAAGGCAACATCTGGTGCTGCCCCTCACTCTGCAGCCCCAGGGCCGGACCTCCCACCTCTCTGTCCCTGCTCCCGGGTGTGTCCAATCCCCTGGGAAAGAAGCAGGACAGCAAGTCCCAGAGACTCTTCCCACAGCTTCCACAGTGGCCCGCAGAGGACCTTAGCGCTGGGGTGCTGTCTGCTAGACGACCAGCTGTGCCTCGACCTCCCTCGGCGAGCCGCGGGCCCCTGTCCTGCTTCCCTCCTGCCCACTCACACACTTCCTCCCTTCATGGCCAGCGGCACGCGGCCCCTTTACTCCAGCTCTGATCTGGGGGCCTTCCTGAGTGTGATCCCTCTGCTGCTACTGTGGATGACGGTGGCGATGGCCCGGAGGGGTAACCACGACCCGGACGGGATGCCCGGGGTGGCCGGTGACCAGGGCACTGCACTCACAATGACGGTTCTCACGCAGTTCGGCCGGCACCCGATGAACACGGAGCGCTTCCCCATGAAGTAGAGGCTGTAGATGCACCTGCCCTTCAGCTGGCCCTGTGGAGCGGAGGCCGCGCGGCTGGTTTTTAATCAGGAAGAACATTTCCGGTTCCCTAAAGTCAGTGAGTGACTCCTCGTTGTTGGGTTAGCGCGCCTGTGGCTGCTGGGGTTGCTTTTGCAAGCAGAAAAAGCCCAAATCCGGCATTGGCAGGGAGGGCAGACACAGGAATGGCAGGGAGAAAAATCCAGTTATACCATGCAGTCGGGTCTGCAAGACGAAAGCTTTCATGGAAGACTCGCTTGAGTTTGGAAGAATCGTGGAATAAACCAGATGCCGCAGCCCTGCGTACCCACTCTGCTACACCTGGTGTCTGTTTGTCTATTGGTTTGTAATCTGCTCTGGGGGGACAAAGGGTTAAGCTCACTTACAAAGATTTATAATTAAAAATTAAAGGCTCAGCGAGAGACTCGGCATTCGTCATTGTGACTAAATCACCGTCGCCACGCAGAGGACAGTGTGCAAGTGCTTCTCCTGGTCATGCTTGTTACCAGAAGTAGCTGTTGCAAAAAACAAAACAGCTGCAAGCAGCACTGACGGGCGATTCATCCACAGACGTGCCTGCTCTCCCTTGCCTGCGTGCGTTGTGCTTTCTTGAGAAAGTCGTGGCTTCGACTATAAAAGGAAAGCCAGCAGGTGGAGTGTTCCCGGCCCTGCGTGCTTCGGATGGGCTGTCTGTTTTCTGCTGTGCTGCCACACTTCTTGCTGCCTTCCTCTCTCTACTGGCTATTGTGATGGATACAGAATGTGAAAAACCCCTTCCTGTACCATGTGTCAATTTATGGACACATTTCCATGCAGTCGTTCATTAAATTTGTCCTCAGTACCTCCAAAAAGTGCATTTAAACTTTACAAAGATGCATGCACTATAAGGAAATAGAATTATAAGAATTTACTAAGAGGCACGCAATATAATAAGGCTCAGCTAAATTAAACCCAGGGTGGCACGAGGGCCCTGGAATCCAGGTTTAGTGGTGATGCCTTCTGCTTAGACCGAGTCAGATCTGGAAACCGTTCTCCCAAAGCACACAAAGTACTTACCAGCTGTTTGGTTCCGGGTGGACAGATGGGCTGCTGAGCACACTTTCCGCACTTTCCCTTGGCAAAACACACAGGCAGAGGGGACATTTCAAGGTTATTAGTTTTAGGGCAAATCAAGCCAGCAAGTGTTTCCTAGAGCCTGGAGACCTTGGAGTACAGAGCTGAGAGTCAGAGGAGAACATCTGGTCAACCTCTTGAGTGTTTTTTTTTCTGGACAAATACTTGAAAGACTGCAGGGTCAGTCGGGTGTGGTGACGCACACCTATAGTCCCAGCACTTGGGAGGCTGAGGCGGGAGGATCGTTGCCAGTTCAAGACCAGTTCAGGCTACAAAGTGAGCTCAAGACCACCCTGAACTGCACAGTGAGACCCTGTCTCAAAAAGACAAAAAAAGAAAAAAAAAGTGCAGGGCGTGCATGTCTGAGCATTGCTTTACCCCACAATCTTGCAACTCATCCAAATCCCAAATTTTTTTAACAACAGCTCTTACTAAGTTTCCCACTTAGTCAACTGGGCCACATTCAGAGACCAGCAATGAGCTGCCCACAGTGCCCAGCGCGGGAAGCAGGAGGTCCAGCGAGGTCCAGCTGGGGGCTGCAGAATCAAGATGCTTCCTAGGCACAGCTGTCCCATGTGACAGAAACGCTTTGTGACACCTGGTCCTGAGACACCGGCAGGCACCTGGGGGTCAGTGCGGCCTGGCCCCTCCGAATTCTGGTTCCGGACCAGGCTGCCTTGACTCGGGCCCCTCCCTCCTCTCCTTGTTGCACATGTGAAGGTGGGTGTGCTCCCCAGCCTCTGGAGGGTTATTCTCCCCTCTGTAAAACGAGGCTGGCACAGTAGACCCATTAAGGTGCCGTGAGGACTCCATGGTCGGCACATGGAAACCGCTTGGAGTGTCCGGCCCCTAACGAGCGTCTAAGAGACCTCGGCAGTTACAACTCTTGCCGAAAGGTCCTGCACCGCCCCAGGCCTAGAGGGATCATGCACCTGCCCGTGCCTCCTAGGAGACCAGGCTTGGCCAGCAGCTGTCACGGGGCCTCTTCGCCCCTCCCCGGGCCCGTTTCCCTGGAGACACCGTGGTTTTAGACTCCCGCTCAGCCCCTGTGGACAGACAGGGTACAGTGGATCTACTGCATAAGATCTAAGCTTAGGGAGTGTCCGGCCCCGCCTGGTTTGTCTCTGTAGAACCTCAGCTCCGCATGCTGGACACATCAGGAATGCTCCCCGGGACCTGGGGGACTGAATTGGGACACCCCATAGACAATTCTGAAGGCAAAGAAAATTATAAAGTGAAGCCATCACTCATGGGCTGCATCGCTGGGCCCTGGCAGAAGAACTTACTCGGACAATAGTGGTCTCGTTATTATCACATCTGTTCTTCTGAATTTCTAGAACTTTCTCCAAGCCATGGATCACTCCCTTGTCAGTGGCTGCATTGGTATAGTTTATCGGGGCCTCGTTTACAAAGAGCTGTGAACAAGAGGGTGAGACAGGATTTTATTTTTTAAAATTTATTTTATCTTTTGCTGGTCTTTTGGAGACAAAGTCTCACTATGCAGTTCAGGCTGGCCTTGAGCTCACTTTGTAGCCCAGGCTGGTCTCAACAGTCCTCCTGCCTCAGCCTCCCGAGTGCTGGGATGACAGGTGTGCACCACCACATCCGGCTACTCTCCTTTTTAGAAATACTGCTTTATAATCCTTATTTAGTGCCCCTGGCAAGGCAGCTTGGCGGAGTTTCTCAGCTGAGCGGAGCCTGGGTCTCTAAGCTGTGAGCCCTTCTGCAACCAAAACCACGGAAAGTGCGACCTGTCCTGCGGAATTCCACTTTAAATGGTAACTTCGTGTAGGACAGGATCTTTTAATGATTGATTCATGAAAGATATGGCATACGTGTGTCTAGATAGAGTAGGACTGAGGTTTGGATGAAGAGAAAACGTTTTACTGTGCTAAGCAGATATCAAGTTAGATGCAGTAAGGTTTTAAAATTGATCAGACAGGGTCAGGGATGTAGCTCAGCAGCACAGTGCCTGCCTGGCAAATGTGACATTCTGAGTTTAAATCCCGGCTCCAAAACAAAACAAAAATCATGAGATAATACATGAAATGATATCCTCAACATTCCCAATTGAGCAATATTAAATGGTCCTATTAGGAGGAGGACTGGGATACGGCTCAGCGGCACAAGTGCCTGCCTGGCAAGCATAAGGTCCTGAGTTTGATCCCCAGTTCCAAAAAAAAAAAAAGGAGTTTTTCTTATTAGCAGAAGGATCACAAGTTCAAACTCAGCCTACAGAGCTTAGCAACTTAGCATGCCCTTGTCTCAAAATTAATGATAATAATAATAATAATAATAATAATAACGGATTGGGGATGTTGCCCAGTGCAAAGGCTGAGTTCAAATGCTGCTACCACCAAAGCAAAAGAAAAAGGGAAGCAAAATAAAATGGTCTACTAACTGCCTAACCCTGAATTTCCTCTGGATGCTAAAGCCCCTGTGATTTCTCTGCAGTGAGTGAGTCTCTGTTTAGATGTTGCGATGAATCACGGCTGAATTCCGAAGAGGTGCTCCAAGGTTCCCCGTTCATTTGGAAAACCACCAGGGAACCTTATTTGGTCTCAAATGGTGATTATAATACAAATTTCCAGAATTCCAAGACGTCGAGCTATTTTTAAGTATCCACACAGCAGAACATTTGATGTTCTAATGCTGTTTAACTTGGCCTCAAACAGCCTGGCTCACATCCATCATGAGACGCATTCAGAGAATATAGGTTACATTAAAAGTCTGAAACACACCTACTCATTTGGAAAGCGTTCTTCCTACACTTACAATGTCACAGAAAAACAGACGCCTGTCAGGAAAGTGCAAAGCTCATGCTGTGTGAATAATTCTTTCTCCAGATGAAAAGAATTTCTGGGCACAACAGATTGCATCATTCAGTTATGACACTGAAATGGATTCACCTAGTCACACTGGCCTGTCCACCTCTACACGACGAAATTAAAAAATGACAGATAAAAGCGACCCAAAATGAAAACTCAGTTTTGTCAATAATAAATTGCCAATCCAAGGAAAATTAGAAAATGCATCTCAAAGTTATTATATAATAGTCAGAATTACTTGTAAGAGCCAGAAAAATATTTGGAGTTAGATTATTATCCAAGTAATAAGGAATAAGAAAGTCTTTTTTGAACCCCAAACAGATAAAAAGTTTATAAAAATTTACTTGTGATTCAGGACTGAACTCACTGAAGAAACTGTTTCTAAGATTACTTTTTAAAAAGACAAATAATATTGTTGCTTAAAACTTTCATTTCTATATAGTGCTTAGCAGTTCTTACATAACAATTTGCTTTTATTAAGTTTTCTTTCTCTTATTTTGCTGTTGTTTTTTTTTTTTTTTTTTGGTACCGGGGATTGAACTCACTACCTCGTGTTTGCCAAGCAGGCACTTAGGCTGCTGAGCTAAACCCCCGGCCCCCTTTCTCTTATTTTAGAATTTCACCATGAGTGTCTTGTTAAAATATGGTTTTATGTTTGAAATATGTTAAATAGTTAAACTGGGCACGGTGGGTATGCCTGTAATCCAAGCACTGAAGAGCCCGAGGCAGGTGGATTGCTGTGAGTTCAGGTCTAGCCAGGGCTCTCCATTGAGCAGACTGAAAAACAACAGTTGCTGGGTGTGGTGGTGCACACCTGTGATCCCAGCACTGGGGAGGCTGAGGCAGGAGGATCGCTGGGCTACACGGTGAACTCAAGGCCAGCCTGAGCTGCATAGTGAGACCCTGTCTCAAAAAAACCAAACCACCACAAACAACCAACCAACCAACCAACCACCAAACAAACAAACAAACAAAAAAAGAAATCTGTTAAACATTTAGGCTCGCTAGTTCCTTTTTCACAAACTCTCATCATTTGCGCATTTAGGTATCGTGTGACGTAAACGCTGGGATGCCAGGGTGGTGGCTGGTGACTGCAGAGCGGTCATCACATTACTCATGTGGCAGCTGGCTCTTGCATGTGTCACTGGGCTCCTTAGGTCCTGCAGCCAGTGCCACTTCCTGGGAGGGAGGTGAGTTCCCAGGTTCCCTTGCGTCTTAGAGACCAGTTGGGTGGGGACCGTCCCCTGGGTTTGCCGTACCCTTGTGGGAGTGCCCATGACTGTTGGGGTCGGAATCCCACAGCTCGTGGACCACCCTGGCTGCCTGGAGACTGACCACAGGGTGGGCAAGGGGAGGCCGACAGGCTGGGCTTGTCATGACTTTCTGGCCAAATCCAAGTCTTCTGTGTCGATGAGGCTCCGGAAGTGCAGGCTGTTCCAGCGTGGAACAGAAGCGCTTGGCGGAGAGCTACGACACCGGGGCCTGGGTGACAAACAAGCAGAAGGGGTGCACCTGGTCCCCGCGGAGGAAGAAGCCGAGCAGGAAGGAGGGCCCCAGCAGGGTCTTCCGGTGCGTGCCGTGGCGCAGGTCGTTCTTCAGGAGCTTCTCCAGGACCACGTGATAGCGCAGCGTGTCCTCCTCCTGCACGGCACACAGAGGGGGGACGTGGTGGGGGGACAACACATCAGCAAGTGGTCGGTGCCCGGCTGAACCCCTCTGCCGGCACTACGGGGTCACAGAGAGAAGCAACGGCCAGGCAGCAAGACGCAGAGTGCACGAAACAGCAGAGCACTGTGAAACAGGTCGCCCTGGGGAATCTGCAGAATTTCCAAGCAGGGCGGCAGGAACTTGTCCAGGACTCTAAAACCCACTCGGAAGGCGGGACAGGTGGAGGGGACTTTGAAGATGACTTCCAGAGACAGACACAGACAGAGACAGAGGACCCCCCCCCCCAATCCCCATACCCAGCCTGTTTCTCCTTGGGATCCATTTCAGAGAGCTCGGCCCTGTGGGTGGGGTGAACTGTTGGCACGAGATCTGACTCAGGCCTGTGGTCGATCTGCTCAGCACTGGGCCAGCAGAGCTGTCTCTGCACTGGGACAGACCCCACCCACAGGGCTGGCTGGGGACAACAGCGTGTGGGCAGCAGTCCTGTGACCCAGATGTGGCACTTGGGCTGCTGGAGCTGGGGCCTTGGGTCTTACCCAAGGGGTGGAGGGGCACCCCTGGGAGCGCTGGAGTGAGCTCTGGGTTCCCGAGCTCTGTCTCACCCCTTCACCCTTTTAATGTCTTTTCCCAACCACCGCTCTCCCTACCTCTTGCCTTCAGCCCGAAGGAAACCAAAGCTGAGTTTCAGGAAGCGGAGGAAGACAGAGGACAGAGCAGGGGAGAAGCTCCAAAGCCTTCCTCCCCACCCCATCTGCGGGGCTGGAGCTGCGTCCCCGCTCCCTCTGCTGGGAAGTCTGGGCCTATGAGGACCCTCTTCCTGCTGGCCAACCCTCCACAGATCTGCAGGGCTCCTCCTCTAAGCTTCCACATTTTACTAATTCTGTCCCCTTCCCCTTGTTCTCTCAGCCCTGGGGGTTCTCTCAGCCCTGGCACCCCACCCTTTTTCTTTTTTTCTTTTCAGGTATATTTACATGGCTTTAAACACACTAAACAGTCCCTACTATTAAATCTTCCTTTTCAGAAAGACCCCTGTGTGTGTTGTGTCTCCTGGTGGACCCTGGCTGGGGACTCAGCTCTCTTTTATAGCCTCCTGCCTGAGCTGACTGTGCTGAGCAGAAAGGGAAGACGGTTTTAAATCCAATTCAAAGCAATGATTATTATGAGGAACTGTGTATTAATTCATTTCCTGTTGCTATACCAAAATACTTGAGGTGGATACTTACTAAAGAAAAGAGGATTGTTTATCTCACAGTTTTGGAGGCTGAAAATCCAAGATTACGTGGCCCCAATTATTTGGTCTCTGGTGAGGGCCTCAGGGCCAGAGGCAGGAAGAGGGAGGGGGCCTTCCTGGTAGGGGACAGTGTGTGTGTGTGCGCATGTGTATATGTACACGTGTGTGCATGAGTGCATATACGTGTGTACGTGTGCCTGTGTGCGTCCATGTGCGTATGTGCATGTGTGTGTAGGAACAGTGGCCCTGTGTGTCTTTGGCGTTCTAAGGGTCTATTCCACGAGCCCACACCTCTGGCTAGACCCCCAGGTTTCCCCAGAGCCTGGGCTGGGAACCTCTGTGGCCCCATCTTCCTAGCACCTTCAGCTCTGCCAGTCTGGGAAGACAGAAGTGCAAACTGCTTGGTTTTGGTGGTGCAGACTGACTTCACGCTGCCCCTCTGGTGTGGGGCTGAGCCTGGGGCAGCCTTGGGCTCCTCCAGTGTGAAAATTCTGGAGCCACCACTGGGTAGAAAATAAGGTGTGGGCAGGGAGCAGGATCTCCCCATCCTCAGGGGGAGGGCTGTGCCACTCTTAGTCCTGCAATATAGGGGACCCACCCTCGGGTTTGAAGCCAAAGATCATGATCGAAGCCTCTTAATTCATTCACAGACGCCTTTGACAGACTTCACCTGTGTGCCCCAGAGGTTAGGAACTGGGAAAACAGAGAGCAGGAGAAGGGAGGCAGGATTCACCCTGCTGGCATCTACTGCCGGCTTCTTGGCTGCTCGGGACCAGGGAGAGGCCAGCGGAGGAAGAGAGAAGCCCACGAGGACCCACCCAGGCTCCTGTGGGCACTGAGGGGCGGAGTGTTCGAGTTCCCGGGAAACAGCTTTCCGGTCTTGCCCCTGATACCTACTAGAGTGGAGACCTTCTTCTCCCTGAGGTAACTCTTGATGGCGTCATTGTTTGGGGCAAACACGGTGTAAGCATCAGCAGCCTCGATGACACTCTCCAGATGATAGTGCTGTGGAGGAAAGAGACAGAGCACATGAGGACCCCTCCCCCAGTGCCCCGGCCAGGGTCTGCAGGGCAGGTACTTGCAGTGATGTAGTCCCGGAAGGCGGAGTAGTCGGGCATCTGGTCCAGTCGGGTGAGCAGGCTGGGTAAGGAGCCACGCAGACTTCGTTCCGGGAGCAGCACCTGGAAAGGAAGCCCCCAGATTGTGCTGAGCAGTTGCTGTAGCTTTTGCTGCTCACGGTATTCACAAAGTCCTGTTTACTCCTTTAGACAGGTAAGGGTCTTGGTGATGCAGAATCAGTTTCGCTGGCACGCAGAGTGACAGGGCTAGAAGGAACTTGGAGATGTTCAGTTTTGTGTCTCATCCTCAGCTGAATTTCCCCCCAATCTGAGAAGGATTCATCTCATACAAAAGACGCTAGCGGCCCCCGAGGAATCCAGTCTACATTTGGTGAATTCACCTGGACAAATAGAACCCCTAATTGTAACTGAAAAGCAACAGGCTGCAGTTAAAATCTATGTTTTGTTATTCTGTTGTTTATCCCTCAAGTTCTTCATTTCTTTTCCCAGCAGTCTTAAGGCTGCTGTGATCTGGTAGCCTGAGTCTGCCTTATACATGTGCTTTGCTTGGCTCGTGCAGTGGAATAAAAACAGGGCACTTGAACAGAAAGACTGAGATTCCTGACTCCTTGGTAAAAACATCAGTCCCCGGAGACACAAGGCAACCCCCACCTTGGTCACCAGGTCAGCCTATTGGCTAAGGTAACCATATCCATCTCCTCATTCCATCTAGAACCTTCTCATCTCATCCAGAACCTTCTCATCCCATCTGGAACCTTCTCATTCCATCTAGAACCTTCTCATCCCATCTGGAACCTTCTCATCCCATCTAGAACCTTCTCAGATGGAAGAACCTGACATAGGACTGTTTTCCTGATTCAGTCTCCAAACAACATGCATCGGGCATAGGGACCAGGGAATTTTTACATGGAGGTCACAGGAGCTGGAGTCCGCCCTCAGGGTGTCAGAGTGCACACAGCAGGTGGCCCGGTCCTGTCTGCTGCCCCGTTTGAAAATGCAGTTTCCCCGGATCACAGCCATGTGCCTGCCTTTGTTCACGGACGGTGCAAGGCTGATTCTGCGCCTCGGTGGCGGAGCTCAACAGCTGGGACCCAGACCAGAGATGTGCAGTATTTGCTGCCTGGTTCTTTTCAGAAAGTCTTGGCCGTGCCTGTGTCAGAGGACTGACACACTCGTGAGGGTGGAGAGCTGAAGGGAGAGGACGGATTAGCTGGGAAGCGACAGAAGCTGCGAGGAGGGGTCTCGGACTTGGTCCTGTCCAGCTCCTAACGACGTGCACTGCGCAGGGCCACTGTGAATCCTTGGGGTTCACCCAGCACTTGAGCCTCCAATGGGTACAAAGCATGGTAGCTACAGGGGCTGGAACTTGGCTCCACCCCATCCTGGGCCAGGAGGAGGAAGAGGATAAAACCAGCACTGGCCGAGGACCCCGTGGGCAGCAGGCATGGAGACACAGGCGTGGCTGAGACCCCACAGCGGGAGGAAAGCGGGGCTCAGGGCCAGTAAGGGACTGCCCGAGGCCACACAGCGAGGCCACATGGAGACTGTGGCTTCGAGTTCAGCCCAACACCGTGTCACACCAGTGACGTGGGCTTCGTGGGTCAGGAAGGTTCTGCAGAGAGGGTGGGACTTGAACTGTCCCCATGGTAACAAGCTCGCTGCAGGAGACGGATTGAGGTGCTATCCTGTTAGCCAGCTTGAGCACTTAGAAGCCGAAGAACGAAGCCTGTTTGAATTTAAGGCCAGCCCGGGCTACAAGGCCATCTTGGATCACAGAGCAAGACCCTGTCTTAATACTGCATTCAGCATTCTTTTTTTTGTACCAGGAATCAAACTCATGACCACACGCTTGCCGGGCAGGTGCTGTGTCGCTGAGCTATAGCCCTGGCAAGACCTTATCTTGGGAAAAAAAAAGGAAAGCAAGAAAGGAAAAGGAACAGAAAAGAAAAGAGATAACTTTATAGTTTAAAAAGGCATTTCAGTACTTTGAAAAGCCACATTTGGGAAAGAAAAGTGCTGTTGATAAGAACGCTGCTTAGTATTACGGGAATCACAGCTCCCCAGAGACGAACCCTTCGACTGAAAGCTTTCTTCTGGCCTCCCGCTGAAGAGCCAGACGCCAAAGGTCACTGCAAAATAATAGACCCAGGAGTCTTAGAAGCAGCCTCTCTTTTCCAGACAGAAATAGATGATCGTTTCTACAATTTAAAATCAATGGTGAGTATGTGAGTGCTGAGTGAGAACAATGTTAATTAAATGCAGTTCGTTCATTGCTTTCCTCCCTATCTTTTACCTTTTCAAAGTACCCTACATCCTAACTTTCACTTTAAGCCAAGACACTAATATAGTAACTGAAAATTATGGGGCAGCTGAAAACCATTTAAATTCCTATTCTTCTTAATGTTTTCTATTTCGCACCTCTGTAGGCTGCTGAATTGTGGCGTAGAGGGAAATGAAAACCTTGTAATACTTTGTCTGCCCTTTCCACTTTTCCCTCAGGGCCTCTGCCCCCTGTTATTTTTAGGGTGTAGTGATTTGGGGAAGGGACCGAGCACTGCTTATGGACTTCATGATGTGTGGTGCTTTTGTGCCCATGAGAGAGGAGCATGTATGCGTGCATGTGTGTGCATGTGTCTGTGTGTGCATGTGTGTGCGTGTGTGTTCATGTGTCTGTGTGCATGTGTGTGCATGTATCTGTGTGC
>PVJX010048402.1:0-11490 GCA_004027295.1 Dolichotis patagonum
TCGCCTTTGTATTTCATTTGTGTTTATCCCTACTTCTTCACTCACATTTTTTTCTTAAGTTATAGATTCTCTTGTCGTCTTCTCTCCTTTGTATTGTTACTTCCTGGTTCCTTGTTATTTTTAACAGATCTTTCCTTTCATGATCACACATTGCAAACCTGTCTTCAAGTTTTGATAATCTATCTTTAGGTTCATTCAAGCAATTTTGTCAGCTTTTAATGGAGTTTTAAATTTTCTGGTAATTTCTTTGAATCTGTTTCATGTATTCTAGATTTTTTTTAATATTCTTCATTGATGGTTTCCCTCCTTTTTTGGTGCTACTCCATTCTTCCATCTGTGTCTTCTTGAGAGGTGCTTAGCATTTCTTTTATTAATCTTTGCATATCTTGCTTTACTTGTATTAGTATTTCTGTTTTGAGTTCTTGTATAATGTCACAAAGATTTTTTTTATGACAGCTGATGCTGCTTCCGATACTGCTAGTTTGCTGCCTTGGATCTCTTCTGTGTTTACCTCTCCTGGACCCATAGTGTTTGGGTTGGCAGCTGGTGATACTTTTTTGTTTTTTTCTCTTGTCATGTTTCTGGTTTCTTCCAGAAAAGTGTATAGTGGAGGTCCCAGGCCCTTCCTGTATTGGTTACAATTACACTGAAGCCTGCTGGCTAGGGATTGCTGCCCTTTCCAGTTTGCTGTTGATCACTGAGGTACAAGCAGGGATGGTGCATGCTTGCCCTTTCCCTCTTAGCCAGGCAACCACCAGAGGTCTTCACCACCGGTGTGGTGTGTGCCGCATGGATGGAACCGGTTTAGGACAGCTTCAAGGGGACTTCGTCCCTGGCTATTGGGTCCTGCATAGGTGGGGTACCCAGTCCAAGCAGTTCACACCAATCTGCTCCATGCCAGGAGTAGCCAATTGAAGCCACTAGGGTTCTGGGTTCAGGCCCATCCTGCCTGATTCCCAAAAGTCACCCAGCCTGTCACCCCTTCCCGTGGGAGGACCAAATTCTGAGCGCTTACCATGGACCAGTGCAGAGCTCCATGTTGGCTCCATTCTCTGTTGCAATGCATCCTCCTGCTGAGGTCTTCGGGCTCACCAACCCCCGACATCAGCAAGACCAGACCAACTCTGGTGAGAGCATGTCTGGCTCCAGCCTTCTGTCCATGTTTTTCTTTTCTTTTCTTTTCTTTTTCTTTTTCTTTTTCCTTAGTTTCTTCCTTGGTCATGAGCATCCCTCTCCTTTCATCTGGTCTTTTTCATGGCGTTAAATTCTAGCATCTGAGCTGTTTCTCTCAGAAAGTTTCTTTACCTTACTACTTACTGATCTGCCATTTTGCTCTAAAAACCTATTCTATATCATTAAGTCTAAAGTTACTTTTCAAAAGGAAACAATCCTTCAAAATATATTTCCTTTGTTGCCTAATATTATTGAATTTTTTCCTTTCCTTGGTGTAGAATCTTGCAAATTGCTGTACTCACCTTTAAAAGCATATAGAAACTTATGATTAAATATATAGTGCACTACTTGAGTGGGATAAAATTATTCTGAAAAGAGCATCTAATATATTAGAAAATGTAATTAGCTAGTAACGTATTTTTAGCACATAAAACAAAAGTAACCCTAAATATACTCATTCATATTTCTTCCCAGACTGACTCATTTAATTTCTATAGCCTTTTCCCGTGTACTGCAATTGGAAAGCTGAAGAGATAAACTCATTCAGTTAACTACCAGAGCTAAATAGAAGCATGTCACATGCACACAGTCATGTAAACTGTGTATATTTAATAAATGTTCACTGAATAATGAACAAAATAATTTTAAGAAGGATTTAATACTGGAAAATACTTTCTGTATTCATTCAGCAGTATTTCAAATTATGCTTCTAAGCATAGTTACAGTTAATTAAATCAACTCTTTAAAATTATCCAATACAAAAATAAATCTGTTGTAGGTAAAAGTTATCCATTTAATTTTTCAATATGCAGGAAATATGAATGCTAATTTAAGGGTCTTATCACTTACCATTATTACTCATTGAAACCATTTTAAATATACCACTTTATCCACATTAACAGGTATGATTTTAATTCAGAAAACATAACTCCAACAAATGTGAAAATTTTATGTTATATTGAATAGCTAATTGCCTTTCTTGCTGGTTAAGAATATAATATTATAGTACTGTCATTAGAGTCTCATATGAGGGAAAAATGCAGATGAGCTTGAGACATGGGTAAACTGAAGCTAAAATAAAGAAAAATCTGAGGGCACAGTTTAGTTGTGCATATTCACAGGAAGACTCAGACTCTGTTAAGAAGGAAACAATTTTAGACACATATTCTCCATTTTCCTAATTAGCTAGGAATTCAATTAGTTTATTATTGCTGCTTATCTACCAAGCTCTATAACTGAGCAGTAAACACTTCTGGCTGACCCTGTTTCATTATTTTCTGATTAAATTCATTAGAAAATGAATCATCTTGCCAGTTTCAGTACATGCCAATTACTGTATTGGATGTCACTCTGCGATCCATTTGAGATTTAATATCTATTTTTTATGTACTTTACATCAGTTTTACTTATAAAATTAGTAAATCTTGTGTTAATAATTTGTCTAGATGTGAAATTAGATTTAAAGATCAGCAGAATTGAATTTTAGGGAATTATTTGTTATAATAAAATGATTTTGATATAATGCAAGAACATGGTATTTATAAAATGAAATGTTTTAGTAGAAATCATATATCTTATTTTTCTTTTATACCCTAGAAAGGAGGAAATAAAGGGTTCCTACAAACTAGGATAGAAGAAATTATTTCCAATTCATCTGTCACCCAGATTCTTTGATTGAACTTAGTATCCCTTTTATTGGAATAGGAAATTGCTCAGTTGGAACTGAACTTCATAGTGAATGTCAATCAATGCAAGGACATAATCATCTCTAGCCTTCCTCAGGAAACAGTGTGAGTCTGAAAATAGTGAGATTTCAATGAAAAACTTCCCCAAGTGAACGATGGCTAAATGATGCTTAATTGTAAACCTGGCTGCTTTTATCACCTTGATGCAGGGAACAGCGATGGTCTTGGGAAATTCTCAGTTTTGGGGGTCTCTATTTTTTCCTTCTTATCATAAGGTCTTATGAGAAGATATGAATGAGAAATAGATATCATTTATTTATTATGACTATATGCCATGCATTTAAAACCACACTTAATTCTATTACCAAACCATCCTGGCAATTCACATGATTCCTAGGGAAACAGACTAATAGAAGTTACATGATTTTGCAAAGTTATATTGCTAATACAGTAAATTTAGAATCTGATATTCAAACCCAAGTCTGACTAATTCCAAAATTTTCTGATTCCAAAAACACTAGAAGTTGTTGATATATGTGAAATTTTGCCCCTGTCAAATCCATAATGACTTCTACTCAAGAGTTTGTATTAAGAGTTGTAATGAGCTTCGCAGAGCAAAGTTAAAATAAACAGCAAATATATCCTGTTACTTGATGACATGTGGTGAAATGAAGTAATATGTTGAAGTGTCATTTTGAGCAGATTATGAAAAGCAGATTTTATACAAGAAAATCGTATCAACAGATCATATCTTTTCGATGGAAGACATTGCTATCATTGATTTTGGAAGAAGAAACTTCCAGGATCCATTATTTGCCACCTGTCATTTCTTTACTCATATTTTAAATAAATATTTATTGAGCACCTTTTAATTGTGGTAGTGATATAACAGTGAACAGAAAGACAAACATCTTTGCTTTTCTGATGTTTATATTCTGGTGAGGAAGATGGTAATGAGCAAATAAATTATATATACACACACACAGCCAAACACATACACATATATACACATGCACATTTGTAAACTTGGTTATAAGTTGTCAAGGTTAACTTCAGCTTAAACTGTTAGCTGGATAATGGTGCCATTCAACAAGAAAGAAAGCACTAAAAGATCATATTAGGTTGTGGGAAGATAATGTGTTTGAGATATTCCCTTGAGACATTCAAATGGAAACTTGGGGTATGTAACTATATACACAGTCTGAAACACAGGTGAAAAATCTCAGCTAGAGGCATAGACTTAGATATATGTTAACCCATTCCTGACCATCTTTTCTACCCACAACTGTTTTTAAGACACGCATAAAAATACCGAAGGCAAGTTATGCAACAAACGTTTGTGTGTTGTTGTTTGAACAACAACAATAAAAAACCCAACTACTGACCACCAAGCCTTCTAAAATTGTAGTTTTAAATACTCCTTAAGTTTTAACCACTCCCTGAGCTCTTCTCAGATATAGAAATATTTGCAAATAATTGTGAATTCCAAATCTGTGTTCTGATGCTGATGATCAGCTGATATTCAGCTCAGTAGGCTAAAGCAATTTTTTAGAATAGCTGTGATTTGGAGCTTCAGGTGGGACCCCCATGCACTTATACCAGAGGGCCTTCTCAAAAGGCTATGTGGATGGCAAGTAGCATCCATCCAATGGCAAGTAGCATACAAACTAGATGTCCTCCCAAAGCCTCATGCCCATTATAGGTGGGGAGTTTCAAAGGTGGGTGAATTAGAGTATGTGAATGTGTATAAGGGTGTGATGCTGGGTATGATTTTCACCAATCCGTAAGCTTACAGCCTGGGTGGAATATAAAGGACAAAAACAAGGCAGCTGTTTCTGCCCGCTGATGATGTTGCTGCTGCTTGCTACTGTACTGTCTCCTATCTGCTTTGTCCTCTATGATGCCCCTCTGCCATGCCACCCTACCTTGGATCCAGCTGACTATGGACATGAAACCTCTACAAGTTGTGAAATAAACCCTTCTTCCATTAAGTTTGGGTGCTCAATATTTTGTCTCAGCAATGAAAAAAGTAACTAAGATGGTTGTTAAAAAAGAGACAATAGAAACAATTCATGTCTTTCTCTTCTGTGTACTCATGTGGAAGTCATGTTGTGTTTGCCAAAGATAATAAGAATGTCTTTCATCCCATGTGTTTTTCCTATATCATTGACACTCTTCCCACTAAGACATGGAGTCTATGTCCTCTCTTCTTGAGTCTGAATGGGGTTGTATCTTACTCCTAATAAGCAGAATATGGTGAAAATGATGTTAAGAAACTTCTGAAGCTAGGCTATAATAAATGATGAACTTTAGCCTGATTTGCTGGAATTTGTGAACCATGAGCTGCCACATCACTTGTCTGCCCTGAGATTACTATGTTGTAAAAACTTAAATCAACCCATGTAGGGAGAACAACTTCAGGTGGATTGATACTATAATGGGAGAGAAAGATGTCTTTCATCTTCAAAGTATTCCAAGTTGGTCTATTGTCTGACTGCACCCAATGGAAGGAACAACTCAACTGAAATTTTCCCAAATTCTTGACGTAAAGAAACCGTGATAGACAATGATCTTATTGTTTTAAGCCATTACAATTTTGGAGTATTTATCAAGCTATAATATATAGATGCATAAATAATTGATGCTGTACTAAAAACTTAAATTTTGTAGTAAGGTCTATGGGACCAGGCAACTGTCAAAAGCTGGAATGATCTCAAAAAGATATCTGGATAGCTTGAAGGAGAGAGAGGCAACTGTTATGGAAAGCTGAAGGGTGGTAGGAAGTTTATTAACACCATTTCCTATGAAAATTAGAAAATATATATAATACACCTGAGGATCTAGTTAAGGAGATTTCCATGCAGAATATTGGGGTTGTTTAGCTTTTAGCTACAGATAAACTGAAAGAAGATAAAGCAAAACTAAAGAACAGGCTATTAAATGTCCAACCACAAACTGGAATAAAGGTAAAATGTCCAGAATCAGTCCTTTGCAAACTGCAAAGCCTTATTCTTTTAAATAAGAATGAGTCTTAGGGGAATGACCATGTCCATAATGGGATTGTAAGCGATTTTATTCAGACCTGAGAAGTATCGAAAGCATCAACTTATAAACTTTTCCTGATGGACAGGGTCATCAGAGTGTGCTTGGCAGATCCTCTCCTTGAGAAACGTACAAGAATGTTAAGGGTATTATGCCATGCCAGCCTTACAGGAAGCCTATAATAAAGGAAGGCTCATCTTTGTTTTTAATTTTAAAAGCTAATTGTATATATATATATATATATATATATATAGAGAGAGAGAGAGAGAGAGAGAGAGAGAGAGAGAGCAAGAGAGAGAGAGAGTATAATGTAATGTTTAATATGTCTCATGGAGTTATGAATAAATCAAACTCATTAATATATCAATCTTTTGACATACTATCATTTTAAAATGAGAATATTTAAAATTTTCATTTAGAAACTCTGAAATATAAAATGCTTTTATTTCTTTTTATATTACACTTATTAGCATATATTTACAATACATACTAATTACACTCAGCGTTAGAGTTTCATACATATACATATTGTATCTTGATCATTTTTATTCCTACGTTTCCCCTGCCCTTTCCTTCCTTATCCAGGTCCCTTTCTCATTTCTGCCTCCCTGCTTCTTAACATATTTGTTTTATTTTGGTCTTTGAGTTATTTATATGTTAACTTTCTGTTATTACAGAAACCATGCAGTATTTAACCTTTTGTGACTGACTTATTTCACTTAGTATTATGGTTTAAAGATTCATCCATTTTCCTCATGAGTACATGAGTAGTACTCATGTTGTATATGTGCCACATTTTCTTTATTCACTCATCTATCCATGGATTTATAGGCTGCTTCCATGATTTAGCTATTGTGAGTTGTGCTGCTAAAAACATGAGTATGCATGGATTACTCTAATATGATGTCTTTAGCTCTTTTATGAAGCTACACTGAAGAGGTATACTGACTCAAGTGGAATTTCTATTTTTGGCTTTATGAAGAAGCTTCATCTTTACTTTCAAAGTGGTTATACTAGTTTACATTCTTGCCAACAGTATAGAAGGGTTTCTTTGTCTCAACATCCTCACCTATATTTGTTTTTTGAATCCTTGATGATGACCATTCTTAGTGGAATGAGGTAGAATCTTAGTGTTGTTTTAATTTGCATTTCTCTAATGGCCAAATGTGCTAAAGATTTTTCATGTATTTATTGGCCACTTTTATTTCTTCTGCTGACACATATGTATTCAATTGTCCATTTTTTGATTGGGCCTTTTACTTTTGGAAGTCAATATTTTTTATTTCTTTCTATATTGTAGGTATTAATCTGCTGTCTGAGGAGGAGCTGGTAAAGATTTTTTTTCTCATTCTGTACGTTGTCTCTTCACTCCCTTGGTCATTTTTTTTGCTGTGCAGAAACTTCTTAATTCAATATAATCTGATGTGTTGATTCTTGGTATTATTTCTTGTGTGATTGGTGTTCTGTTCAGGAAGTCATCACCCATATCTTTAAGAGTTTTACCAATTTTTTTTTAGCATATTCAGTATTTCTTGTTTTATATCTCTATCTTTGGACGTTTTGGGTTTGATTTTAATACAGGGTGAGAAATATGGGTCTAGATTTGATCTTCTGCATAAGGTTAAGCAGTTTTCCTAGCACCATTGTTAAAGAGGCTTTCTTCCAGGATACATTATTAATTCCATTGGTAAAAATTATATGGATGAGGATGCTTGAGGTTGTTTGTGCATCTTCAGTTCTATTCCACTGATCAGTATATTTTGTGCCAGCACTATGCTGTTTTTACTACTGTAGCTTTGAAGTATAATTTGAACTATGAAATTGAAATCCCTCCTTACTTGTTGCCCAGAATTTGCTTTGTTATTCTGAATGTTCTGATTCCATATAAGTTTTACAATTATTTTTCCACTTATATGAAAAAAGTTGATGATATTTTGATGGGGATCACATTAAACCAAAATATCATGTTTTTGTGATATGGTCATTTTGACAATATTACTTCTGCCTGTCCAAGAAAGGGACATGTCTTTGAAATTTCTAAAGTCCACTTCATTCCCATTTTTCAAAGAAATATGGTTTTCATTATAGAGATCTCTCATTATTTTAGTTATGTTAATTCTTAGACATTTAATTTTTGAAGCTATCAAAAATGAGAATGTTTCTCTGATTTCTCTCTCAGTGGCTTCATTCTTGCTAGTTAGAAATACTATTGATTTTTGTGCATTTATTTTATGTCTTGATACTTTTCATAATTTATTTATTAGTTCTAAGATTTTTCTGGTGGAGTTTTTTGTATCCTTATGTAAAGGATTATGTCATTTTCAAATAAGGATACTTTGACTTCTTTTCCTATTAGAATCTCTTTTATTCTTTTTTCTTGTGTAATTGTTCTAGCTAATGTTTGATTATGATACTGAACAGGATGGGTAAGAATTTATACTGCTAGTTTCTCTTAGCTGATTGAAAAGAAAAGTTTGTGCTAATATTGTTTGTACAATTTCTCAGCTATATCTTTTACTCTGAGTAACTACTCTAAAGATAACAATACACAATGTATTGATTATTGTTTCTCTATTACCTTGTTTTGAAATTATGATTTTTTAAAAATAAAAAATAGAAATCTGTTTCATTTTTTATTGTAGTCGGAATGTTTTCAGTTTTTCCCTATTTAGTATGGTGTTGGCAGGGGAGTTGTCATAAATAACTTTTATCATTTTAAAGGTCCTTCTATATCAATTTTTTCAAGCTTTTTATCCTTCGTGGAAGTTTAGATTTTGTCAAATGCTTTTTCTGCCTCTATTGAAGTCATCATGTGATTTTTATTCTGACTTTTGTTTATGTAATGCATTACATTATTGATTTACATATGTGAGCAATCCTTGAATCCCTGGAATGTGGTTGTGATATATGATACTTTTATTTATTTGTTATATTCCATTTGTAAATATTTTGTTTAGGACTTTTGGATCTATGTTCATTAAAGAAATTAGTTTCCTTAATTTTTTTTGAAAATCCTTGTCTGGTTTTTGTATCAGGGAATGAATTTAGCAATGTTTCTTCCTTTTTAATTTTATGGAAGTGTTTGAGGAATACTGACATTAATTTTTTTCTGAAGTTATTTTGAAAGAGCAAAATTCATCTGGTCTTGAGATTTTATTAGTTGGTAGGTTTTTAAAATTACTAGCTCATTATCCTTGTTATTTGACTGTTCAGGATTTTAATATCTTCTTGGTACAGTTTTGGTAAATCATATGTGTCTACAAATCTATCCATTTCTTGAAGATCCCTCAATTTACACAATGCATCATTAATAATAGTCACAGTGTTGTGCAGTCAATCTAAAATTTGTTTACCATGTCAAATTGAAACTGGATTTAAGTTGAAGAGATATGGGTATGACTTTAATCCAATGAAATGAATCCTAAAGTGAAACACAAGATGCTTCCAGCTGTTTTTAAGGGAATTTTATCTTGTAGTTAAAGCATAAAAGTCAGTATAAAATAAAAAGATTTTAGAACTCTTAATCTCTTATGATCAAGAGAGTTTATTTAATGCAAAGAAGAGCCCATTCTTGTGGAGACAGTATGATGACTCAAGTAGCAGAATAAGAGCCAAGAAAGCATAGCCAAAACTCAGAGGTAAATTCCAAGGGTTGTATCCCTAATCAGGGACCAGCCAACATGGGCCTTTACAGATTTTAGAATTCCTTTTAATCAGTGATTGCTTACGGGTCTCTTGTTTCTTCTATCTTTGAATGAGAGACTCTATAGCAATTACTATATTCATATCTCCATATTTCATGTTGGGTAAGTGGGACAGATACCTTGTTTCTTTAGTTCCCAGGGTTTTATATTGAACTGTACCAAAAGTACTTAACTTGAGGTAATGCTTTTGATCTCAGCTGATGAGGTTTGAGATTTTGATGTACATTTTTGTTCAGATCCCTTAGTCAGTTTCACCCATGGAAGCTTTTTAAAGGACATCAATTATTTCTTCTTACCCAGAAAACAATGTAACAATAATAACAAAACCCTGTATTTCTGCTTTACTATTCTTATAGGTGTGTACTTAATATTAGAGGTCTTGGGAATGAAGGTGAGTATGTTTTGCATGGAGGAGGCAAATAAATAGTTGAAAGTGGGTAGACTGTGACAGGATGTCTTCACCAAGGATAGCTTCTACCGTATCTTCCATTCAAGTATTTTCTTCCATGTAACTTTGAAGCTCTTCCTACTGAGAATTGAGGGGCCTGTCTTTCTTCACTTTAAATTTGGGTAGGCTTGTGAATGGTGTGGAATCAAACTATATGGCTTCTAATGCTAGATCATAAAAGGTGATATATCTTCCATCCCCTTCACTGGTGGACTTCTGCACTTGGAGTTGTGAGCTACCATATGAAAGGACCCATCACCATGAGACTGCCAAGCAGGAAGAAGCCATGCCACATGGAAAGATCACATGTAAACACTCTAAGTAACAGTCTCACCTTTAGAGTTCTCCCAATTCATGCAACAGACCTGTGACTGAACAAGTTTACAGATGAGTAACTCTCAGCGGTCAACTAGCCATTAGCCTGTGAGTTTTCCTGAGATCTTAAACATCATATAGCAAAACTATTCATCTCCATTCTCTTTCCAAATTCCTGAGTATAATAAGATGTTTGTTGTTTTGTGCCATTAGTGTAGAAGTGATTTATTATGTACAGTAACCAGAAAGAGACTGTTTAAATCATCATTGTGCCTAAATTCACACTTTCAATGGTTAGTTATCCTAACCTAGAATTCCTGGCAGAAAGTAAGGTAATAAATATTACAGGTATATAGGATTGAACAGGTTCCTGATTGAATGCTGGCTTTTCAGATTTAAAAGTTGAAGTAAGGGGAGTTTCCAAAGATGGTGGACTGGTAGGTGGCAGGAGAGAGATCCTCTCTGAGAGAGACAGCTTAAATGCCAGAATTTAACACCCTGGAGAGAACCAAACAGAGAGAGATGGACTCTCTCAACCCAGGAAGAAACTAAAGTTAAAAAACACCACTCAAATATGAGGTCCTGGGGCTACAATTAGTGAAACTAAGATCAGCAAGCATGGCGCCCTCCTTGAGCTGCCTGAATTTCTGCCTGAGCCCAAGCTGACCTACCAAACTGCGCCGATGCGACTGGCTTGAGCAGCCGGAGTGTGGAGCTGAACAGCCCTGCATGCGGCTCACTCGGCCCCGGCCCTGCACACGACCCAACCAGAGGCACCATGAATTTGCGCCACAGCCACGCTGAAGTGGGAGGTCTGGGAGCCCAGCAGTTCTCAGGGACCAGCATCAATATGCAGTGAGTGATGGGAATAAGACCCTCCCATGGGAAAGGGGAAACTGACTGGAAGACATGTTGGATTTGGGCAGGACAGCCTTAACTCCATAAGGAAGTGGCTTCAGTTGGTTGCTCCCCTCGCTGAGTGGATTGGTGGAATCTGCTTGGATTGGGCTATGCCCCTGGCCAGGACCCAGTGGGTTGCTACAAACTAATTCCCTGAGCACAGCTGCACACTGACGCAGTGAAAGCCTGCAAAGGTTGACTGGCTGAGAGGAGGGGAGCCAGC
>PVJX010048403.1:0-11489 GCA_004027295.1 Dolichotis patagonum
ATTGCTGTGAATAGCCTTTGTAATTCCTCTGGTTTGATTCCTGCTTCTTCATTCACATACTTTATTCTTAAGTTATAGATCCTCTTGTCATCTTCCAGTGTTTGTATCTTTACTGCCTGCTCCCTTGTTATTTTTAAGAGATCTTCCCTTTCATGACCCCACATTGCAAGCCTGTGTTCAATTTTTGATAGTCTATCTTAAGTTTCTTTCAAGCAGTTTTACCAGCTTTCTATGGAGTCTTTAGTTTCCTGATAATCTCTTTGAATCTGCTTCATGAATTCTATGTTTTTTCTGAATTCTTCATTAAATTTTTCTCTCCATTTGTGTTCCTCCATTCTTCTGTCTGAGTCTTCTTGAGAGATGCCCAGCCCTTCTTTTATTAATCTACTTATCTCTTGTTTAATTTGAATTAATATTTCAGTTTTGGTTCTGCTTACAAGGTCCTGAAGATATCTCTTTATGTCCGCTAATGCTGTGTTTGATGTTGCATTTTTGCTGCCCTCAGTCTCTTTTGTATTTACTTCTCCTGGATCATTGTTCTCAGGGTTGGGGGCTGGGAGTTTTTTCTTATTTTTCCGTTTCATCATCTTTTTGGTTCCTTCCATACAGGTGTACAGTGTAATTCCCAGACCCTTTTCTTGTTGGTTAAGGCCCCTCTAGAGGGCGCAGGCTAGGAGCTTTAGCCCTCTTCAATAGGTTATCAGAGATTAGAGTTCACCCACGGGCAGTGTGTGCTGGCTCCTCCCCTCCAGGCCAGTCAGCCTTTGCAGGCCTTCACTGTGTTAGTGTGCACTGATCTCAGGGAATTAAGTTGTAGTGACATACTGGGTCCCCGCCGGGGCGTGGCCTATTCCAAGCAGATTCCACCAATCCGATCGTCGAGGGAGCAACCAACTGAAGCTACTTCGTTATGGAGTTAGGCCTGTCCTACCCAAATCCAACATGTCGTCCAGTCGGTTTCCCCTTTCCCGTGGGAGGGTCTTATTCCCATCACTTACCTTGTATTGATGCCAGTCCCCGAGAACTGCAGGGCTCCCCAACCTCTGACTTCAGCGCGACTGCAGTGCAAATTCACGGTGCCTCTGGGTGGGTTGCACGCAGGGCCGGTCCGGGCAAGCTGCACACAGGGCTGTTCAGCTCCATGCTCCGGCGGCTCAAGCCAGTCGCTTTGACGCGAATCGCTTGTTCAGGTCGGGCAGGAATTCAGGCAGCTCGAGGAGGGCGCCGTGCTTGCTGATCTTCACTTCACTAATAGTAGCCCCAGGGCCTCATATTCGAGCGGTTTTTTGCACTTTAGTTTCTTCCTGGGTTGTGAGAGTCCATCTCTCTCTGTTTGGGTCTCTCCAGGGTGTTTTATTCTGGCATTTGAGCTGTCTCTCTCAGAGAGGGTCCCTCTCCTGCTATCTACTGGTCCGCCATCTTTTTTTCTCCTCTGTTTTGCTTATCTTTTCAAAGAACCATTTGCATTGATTTTTAAAAATTTTTTAGTCTTTATTTCATTAGTTTTGGTTTTGATCTTTATAATTTCCTTTCTTATATCTGTTCTGAATTTTTATTGCTCTCATTTTTCTAGGACTTTTAAGGGAATGATTGGGTTATTTATTGGGGACTACACTATTTTTCTGATGTGGAAATTCACAGCTGTAACAAAATAGCTTTCTAGTCAAAAAATGTTATCTTGGATAAATAAGAACATTTTGTAGTGATAAATCTACAATTTATCAAGAAGATATTCATCAAGACACAAAATCAGTAAGGTTGTATAAGTGATTTTGCCAATCTAATTGAACTAACTGACACCCATAGAATATTTAATTGAAAATGTTAGGATATAAATTCTTCTCAAGAGTACATGGAATATATCAATATCCTGATCCATAAAATAATTTGAAAATAACTTTTAAAAGATTCAATTTATGCTAAGTATATCTCTCTGTTACAATAGGATTAAATTAAAAATCAATGACAGAAAAATCACTAGAAAATCTTCAAATACTTTTAAACTAGTAGGTAATCAAATAAAAAATCAAATGGGAAATAAGCAAGTATTCTGAAACAAAAGAAGAAAGGACCTTATATACAATTTATATGATATCACTGAAATAGTACTTAGGAAGAAATTTATAGAATCAAATACCCGTGTTAGAGAAAAGAAAAATCTTAACAACCTCAACTTCTGCCTGAAAAAAAAAACAAACAGAAAAAGAAAAACATTAAATCCAAGTTGATTTAAATAGAGGAAAAAGTAGAAATCAATAAAACGGAAGACAAAAACTGCAGAGATAATCAATGCAAAGATCAATAAAATGGATATATTTTTGGCTAGACTAAAAAAAAGATAAGACATAAATTGCCAATATCAAGAATAAAAGTGATAGTAAACAATATATTTTCTACAAATATTAAAAGACTAATAAGGAAACATTAAGGATAATTTTGTAACAATTAGCCAAGTTTGATGAAATGGACAATTCCTTTACACAAAGTATGAAAGCTTTCTCAAGAAGTAATAAATACTCTAATGCTCATATGTACAAAAGAATTGAACTTATACTTAAAATATATTTACACACACACACACACACCTCTCCAGACCCAGATGTTCACTGATTGATTTAAGAGAGAAATAATGTAAGTTCTGGACACAAACGGTTCCAAAACATTGAAAAGTAGGAATTGCTTTCTGATTCACAGAAGGTCAACATTCTCCAGATATCAAAGTCAAAGACATCATAAGAAAACTACAGACCAGTATTCCTCATTTCCTCATGCATATGAATGGAGATATCTCCATATCTGATTGTATATATATATAAATATATATATAAATATATATATAAATATATATATTTATTCCTGGTCAACCCCAGTTGATATATATATATCAACTGGGATTGATCAGGAATGCCAATTGGGTTTAGCATTTAAATTACAACCAACAAAATAATGACAATCTCAATAGAAATAAAACTTTTCTAGTCCAAATTTTTAAAAAAAAATTGTCAATAACCTAGTAATAGAGGGGCATTTAGAAAAAAATTCTATTCTAACATAATTAATGGTAAAAGACCGAGTACTTTTCCCTCAAGATCAGGAACAAGACAAGATGTTTGATTTCACCACTGGTATTTAGCCTCATACTGAAGGTTTAGAAGCAAATATCTTTATGTTTAGATGACATATGTATCTATCTGGAATTTATTGGAGCTACTCAACTTTGCCATTGTAGCAGCAGAGCAACTACAGGTGGTATGTAACTGTTATGGATTGTATCTAGATGTGCCCACAAACCTCAAAACCTGTATGAACTGTGAGCTAACAAATCTTTTCTCTCTTGACTTTGATTCCCAGCACAACAAAATAAACCAGTCAGTAAATATTCCAGTCAAAGTGGTGCTTCTCTAGCTCCAGGTACTCTGAAAGCCTATGTGGGCTTGACACTTGAGTCTCAGAGTTTGGGGTAACCTAGGTAAAAAGAAATCAAGACCTCATTCCAACAATAAATAATGAAATAAATTTTAAAATAATGAAATAAATTTAAATAATGATTTTAAACTAATATGGAAATCAAAGGAACCTAGAACAACCAAAACAATTTTTTTTAAACCAAAGTACAAAATTGTAGAGCTAACATTGCCTGATTTCAAGGTTTTTCATAAAGCTACAATAATCAGGACAGTGTAATTTTGGCATAGAGACAAACAAGTAGGTCAATGTAATGAAATAGCAAAATTAGAAGTATTTCCACATGGATATGAGCAATTGGTTTTTGACAAAGATACAGAACTTTGTGGAAAAAGAATAATCTTTTCAGCCAGTGCTGAAATAAAACTATGCTGAGGAGACTTCAATCTGTACTTTATCAAATATATAAAACCTCACACGACTGAAGACTTAAATGTAAAACCTAGAACTTCTAGAAGAAAACACACTAGAAAACATTTATGACACCGGGCCTGGCAAAGATTTCTTAGATACAGCACCAAAAGCAGTAGTTGCTGAATTGAGCTTAACAAACTTAAAACTTCTGCTTTCTAAAAGACACTGGTAGGAGAATAAAAACACTGGGGTAAGATATTTGAAATCATATATTTGACACAGGATTTACATCCAGTATATTTAAAAAAAAAAAACCTCAACAATAACAAAACAACTCAGTAAAAAAAAAAAATTAAAAAAAAAAAAGACTTGAACAAATATTTCATCAAAGAAGGCCAGTGAGGCCTCTTTGCCTGGCAAGCACAAGGTCCTGAGTTTGATTCCAAGTACCAAAAAAAGAAAAAAAGTTTCACTGAAGAGTTTATGAATGGCAAGTAAGCACATGAAAAGATTCCAAACCTCATTAGTAAGGAAATGCTAATTAAAACCACAATGAGAAAGAATACCTCTCAGAATGGTAAAAATAAAATATCTGACTGTGTGCCAAGCATTTATTAAGAGAGGAAGATCTGGAACTCATACTGCTGTTGCGAATATAAAAAAGAAACAAATGCCTTGGAATGCAGTTTTCAATTTCTTAAAAATTTAACTGTACACCTATCACATGATCCAGTCTTTGCACTCTAGGTGATTACCCAGGATACTTGAAAACATATGTCTATAGGAAGACCTGTTGATGAACGTTCATAGGAGCTTTATTTATAATAGCCCCAAACTGGAAATAACTGAAGTACCCATTATTAGGTACATGGACAACTATAGTATAAAAAATATTCAGCAATAAAGAATAATGAACTGTTTGTACATGCTGCAACACAGATGTGTCTCAGAACTGTTACAGTATGTGAAAGAAGCCAGAGAAAAAGAAAGAGTATAATATTATATAAGTTTGTTTATAAAAATTTTGGAATATGAACCAGGCACAGCAATCTGTGCCTATAGTCTTAGCTACTTGGGAGACTGAGGCGGGAGCTTTGCTTGAGGCCAGGAGTTTCAAACAGTACAGGAAACATACAAAGATACAATCTCAAACAAACAAATACAGCACTAATAAGTGTAAATGTACATAATGTGATGAAAGGCAAGTCTGTGGGTGCTAGAGAAGATAGGACAAGAGTAGAGGATTTCAAAGGGGAACTAGGCAAGTTTGAGGGTAATGCATACATTCATTACTTTAATGTTGTGATATTGTCACAAGTGTATTAATGTGTTAATACTTGTCAAATTGCATGTATGAAACATGTAATTTATTATATTCAATTATAGCTCAATAGTATTTTTAATTTAAAATGTCACAAGAATAATATAACATATGATAGTCCTGTCACACAGCTTCAGTGATTTCCAGCATTCTGCTATTCTCTTTCAAGAAATTTTGCTATCAGAGGGAGGAGGGAAATGGGATGTATGTAGAAAGATATGTGACCAAACAAGAAGTTTTGAGTTTTACTAAAGTGGGCTATCAGTGTGCTTATACGCTGATAAGAGGAGAGTAGAAGACAAACCAAGGCAGCAGTAACAGAACTTAGAATTCTTAAGTGAGCAGGAGGGCTGGGCTGCTGTCCTCTGTGCATGGGTGGGATATGCCTGGGAGAAGGATGACTCACCCAGGACTGGAAGGAAGACAAAGACATGAGCAGGCTCACCTACTATGCCACACTGACTCTTTGTTACTGAAGATGATGATATCAATAATGACAGTAATGAGGACAGTTCATAGACCTTTGTATTCACTAATAAAATGAGTCACACAAATTCAGCAAGGCTTGAGTTTCTGGGATTAAATTTTCAACAAGGCCACCAATTAGCAAGGTATAGCTACAGGTTTTTCTGCATTTTCAGCTAAGTAAAGATAATGCCCCCAGCTCCAACTCTTTTGAAGCAATGCTCCTTTGGCCTGAGATGGAGTAGTCCATTGCTAGAGAAGATGAAAGTCCTCTGCCTGGGTACCTGGTGCAAAATGATATCACCCTTCACTTTTTTCAGTGGTAGTAGTAATCTCAAAAATGACTTCTGTGCCCTATTCCCTGTGCTCTTGTCATGCCACCATCATCCTCACCCGTTACCTACTCAACAAAAATTATAGCAGTTACCATTTCATAAGCATTGCTAGGCACCCCTATCTCCATCTTTACAACCTGGCAGGGAGGTAGATGGGATGATTAGCCCCTGTTAATAGCTGTGGAGCCTTAGGCTTACAGAGTTAAGCTATTGCCCAAGGTCATGTCTCAGAAGGAACAGAGCCACAGCAAAATATGAAAAAAAAAGCCCAAAGCCCTTGCTTTTAACAAGAATTATATGTTATATCATTGCTGCTTATACATGAGAAGTTTTACTTGCAAGAAAAGATATATGCATATTTCCCTCCAATTTTAGTTTACTGTAAAGATCACATTTTGACAATCAAGAAAAAACTCAAAAGAATGAAAATAATTCACAGTTCCAACATCCTGTCGCAACAACTGTTTTCATTTTTCTTCATTTCCTTTCAATGCTTATCCATATGTACATATTTTACATAGTTGCAGATGCAATTTTACATTTTGCTTTTATGCTTAATGTTATACCAGACACTTTCGTAGTTGTTACTTTGTGTTTAATGGATGCATACTAATCCATTCTGTAAATGTGCCATGATTTAGTTAGCTACTTACCCACAATGGACAAAATTTGTCTCTAGGTTTTTAATTTTATAAACTATACTTCAGTAAACAGATTTTCCTCCATTTTTTTCATGAACTGCATTTCCAGGAGTGAGATTACCAGTCAAGAACCTGGAATTATTTATGGGCTTGATACTTTTTTCTTTCATACTTTTATAAGTATCTTTCATGGGGTCCTACAGTGCAGGGTAGATTTAATCCTTTACAAGATGATAACATTAGGAGAGTTTGTATCTTTTATCATTGTAGATAAATTTCATAACTGGCAAGAACAGATTAACTCCATGAATTATTCCGGAAGATAAAAACTGAAGACAACCAGGGAGTAAATGCTAATGGGTACAGGCTGCATTTTTGAAGGGTTCAAATATTCTGGAATCACATAACAGTGATAGTTTCACAACTTGTGAATGTTCTAGAAGTACTGAAATATATGTATACATTAAAAGGGGAGATTTTAGGGTATATTGCTATAACTCAATAAAACTATCATAATAAATTAAAGATGAAATTGTAGAAATCTCTAGTAATGGTTTTAAGCCTTTTTATAAGAGAGATGTAGGTTTGTTTTTGTACTTGGATACCGTGTATCATAATGCTTAAGACATCAGACTGCTAGGATTTCACTTGAGGTGTCACCACTTAACTGCTGTGTGACCCTTGGCAATTGCTGTGGGCTCGGTCCTCTAAAAGCTAATGATGAGGCAGAGTTTGGAATGCAGGATGATTAGTAAAGATCAAAACATATGAAGGCAGGAGGGGGAAGCAGCACAAGGCAGAGAAAATACTACAAGTGAGATGAAGGTCTAACAAGACCTCGATCAACTCCAAGCTCTGGACTGTCAAACCTCTTGCCTGGAAAGGTGACTATGCCTTTCTAGACTGGGTTTTGACTCCATCAGAAACTTGCTGTGTGTTGGGCTGGGAAGAGAATGGCCTTAAGTGAAGGGACCTCTGCAGCGGAGGCTGACTACACTGGTCCATATGCCCCAAGTGGTCAACAGAGTCTGTCTTGACTAGGGTCTCAGGCAGCATATCTGTGTCTTTTGTAGCAAGTTGCTTTTTGAAAGCTTTTTTTTTACTTTAAAAAAGTCAAATTAATTGCTTTTGCCTCAATCTCTCACCTATGAATTGAGATAATTTAATATTTATCTCTTAGCTTTGTTAGAGAATTACATGCAATAATACATATAAAATACAACAGTGATTGTCATATGATAAATATTTGAAGCACATTATTGTTAGTTTATTATCACTCTGCCAAATAATACAGCCAACTTTGCCAAGAACACGCTAAAGAATTAATTATGATATAACATGTATACAGAGAAGGCTCTGAGAATGTTTTTAAAAGAGAGATTTTATTTTTTACAGCAGTTTTATCTTTTTTTTTTTCTTGTACCAGAGATCGAACTCACAACCTGATGCTTACCAGACAGGTGCTTATGCCGCTGAGCTAAATCCCCGGCCTATACAGCAGTTTTAACATTCGCAGCAAAACTGAACCAAAAGTATAGAGTGCCACTGTTCTTTTTGTCCCCCACCCCTGCACATGCACAGTCTCCCACTCTGTTCTGAAGACGTTTAGGAAAGGAATGACATCTATCAGAGGTGGCTTATATATGAGTCTGCCAAAAAAAAAGTGTATACACACTTTAGGAAAAGAAAAACTTGCATAAATATTTTAATATTAGATTTATTGAGACATCATGAGATTAATACAAGTTATCTTTGGCCTCCACAATCACAAGAGGTACTCAAAGTGGTGGCCATTAGCTTTCAGACATTTATTAGTGTGGCAAACTGTTGCTTGGGTAATGTTGGTCATTGAGATTGCCACACATGCATTTTCAGTTTCTCCTCTAAGGGCCGGCAGTGTAGTGGATGTTCTGTGATATATATCCTCTAGGGTCCCTTACATGAGGGTAACACCATCTGTTGAAAAAACATCATACTAGTTTTCTTTTCCTGAGTCTTTTTGGCAGACTCTATATTTTGAAGCCAGAATGCACAGAACCTACAGGATATGAATTGAGTGGTATAAAAACTCCCCTCCCCATTTCTCCACTCCTTGCCTACTTAAAACTGGTATTTCTGTTGTATTCAAATTTTCTTGGTTATTAACACCTCAAACGGGGAATATGGGTTTGGGTTTACTGGATCTTTCCTGCTACGACAGTTAACAGTAGAATCTCATGTACAGAAACATGTTTTGATAAATAGAGTTACAGTTTTAAACAGGGGTTCTAGGGTGTTCCCCAATGCAGAGATTCAGGGCTAGCAGTTCTGGGTGAGGAAGACTGATGATCTGAAAGGGAAGTAGAAGGCAACAAGGCCCCTTTGTTTAGTCACAGATTTGGCAAGACACAAATCTAACTGCAGTTCTGGAGAAGAAAGCCTAGTAGAGTTTTTAAAAACATTTTTGGACCAATTTGAATTTTTTCCACATTGTATAAGTGAAAATTTCTAAGTGTTGAAAGAGTTCTGCTTTTTAAAAAAATATTATGCAATTAAATACACTTTTTCTGAGCACTGTCCACTCAGTGAATTTTAACATGTGTATACATAGCCACCACCACAGCCAGAATACATAGCAATTCTACAACTGCATAAAATTCCCTGTGTAAACACACTGAATGCTCACAACCATTGATACCATTGATACCACTCAGTCCCTGCAGCTTGAGATAGCTCCACTTTGAATAATCTTGGGTTTTATCTTTATTGGACTTTGTAAAGATTATAATTTTGAGTTGGAGAGAGATACATATTCCACCACTATTATGTATGTGATTTGGAGAAATCAACCTAATACAATGTGGAAAGAAAGGGTAACACACTCTTAAAGTCTCCTCTCCTGCCCAGTGAGGTAAGTCTGTGTCTTTCATCTTGGAAGATCATAGTATAGTTACGTGCAAGTCTAGATTAGCGTCACTTAGAGTGGAAAGGACAGATTACTTGAAAGAATGGTTTTGGCAGGTGAAATGAGAGAGGCAAAAAGGAAAAGAGCTATCATAGGTGGAGTAACTTGACTAAAGTCATACAAATATTAGGTGGCAGAGCCAGGATTATAACACAGATAGTCTTGCTCTTGACCTTATGTTTTAACTACTTGATTTTTCAATAGAATTGTAACATGTAAAAGCACTGAATTCTTTGTCTCTTAGATTTTACATTTCATGTAATCATCTGACATTTTACTTTCTTCACGAAGAATAAAAGTTTAAAAATATTATTTAAAGTTTTAAATACATAACTAGTCCTTTTTCATTATAACCTGTCATCTTGAGTATTTGGGGTTTATATTCCCTACTCTATTTTCTGCATCCTAATGCAAATGATAATTTGACATGTTAACTCACAATAGTTCTAAGGGTCTCCAAATAAAGCATTTGCTTACTTTTATAAGAAAATACATGGCCCTGAAGCAAGGCCAGCAGATTGCTGTAGCTGCTGGTTTCAAACAGGAGCCTAAAGAAAATTCTTTCTGTGGTCTGTTGGCCATTTCAGAACTTTGGAAATGGAATAGTCAATTCATCAGAAAAAAATAGCAGGTGAGTATGGCGGACTTGGGGGTCTGCAGGGGAGAGACCTTGATGCCTCAGGACCTGCACATGTGGTTGACTCGGGGTGCTGGGAGAACAAGGAACTCCTCCCCTCTCTGGAGGGCAGCTGTGATCCTGCCAGCGTGTAGGCTGAGAATCAGATATATATCTCATGTTGTCCTGTCCCCAGTCCTGTATCCCCCCTCCCGCTTCCCCCTTCCCCCTTCCCCCTGCTTAGCAAGTGGGAGCTAATGAACTACACATCTTGTGAAAAGACTGGCTATGTTATTTAGTATGAGCTCTCCATATGCAAAGATAAGCACAACCATTTGGAAGAAAACAAGAGACAATATGACAGATAGTGAAGATCTCTGGTTGTCTAGCTTTGAAATTTATGCTTTCTTATGTCCCTTTCTGTTCTGTTTTGTTGGGTTTAATTTTATTCCTTTTTAAAATAAAATTTTAAAAAATTTAAAAAAAAATACATGGGCTGGGGATTTAGCTCAGTCACATAAGCTCCTGCCTTGTAAGCAAGTGGTTATGAGTTAGATCCCTGTTACCGATAAAAAAAAAAAAGAAAGAAAGAAAGAAAATACAGGGCCGGGGGTTTAGCTCAGTGGCATAAGTGCCTGTCTTGCAAGCACACAGTCATGAGTTCGATCCCCAGTACAAAAAACAAACAAACCAAAAAAAAAAAACACTATATAAAAACCATTTGCTGGTTTGTATGATTTGGTGATCATGTGATCATGTTTTTATTTCTAAAGTTTGATCTTTACCTCATTTTTATGCCAATTTATTTTTATAATCTTGATTCCAAAATAAAATCTAGGAAACAAAGTATATTCAGAGAAGTCTAGTTTCTACCACTAAACTCTACCTGCTTCTTTAGTCCTTCCTGTAGACAGTGGAATGGTTAAGCTTAGTTGTGTCACCTTGATTGGCTTGGAAGCCACCTAGGGATTAGTAAAGCTCATTTCTGGGTGAGTCATGGAGAACTGACCTTGGGTATTACATAAGGTCTCTGGCCCTTTCTTCTCTGGTGTTCCTCTTCTCTGCTTCCTGGATGCCATGAACTAAGTAGTTTGCTCTGCCATGCATTTTACCGTGATGTTTCTTTCTTAGAACAAACTGACTATGCACTAAATTTTTGGCAACCATGAGGAAAATAAGTAATTTCCTCTCTGAAGTTATGGATGTCACATACTTAGTCCCAACAATAGAAAAGCTAACTAGTACAGGTAGTCATTTTTTAAGCTTATTTTGTAAGTTCTCTTTTCATTTAGGAACTTATGTGAATTAGAGTTTATCTAACTGAATGCACAGTATGTTCTAGAAATTA
>PVJX010048404.1:0-11493 GCA_004027295.1 Dolichotis patagonum
ATCATTTGGGCTGTCCCCTTCTTTTTCATTTATCCCTATTAATCTTATGTTATTTTTCTTTGCATCATCTTGCAGGTGTTGAATTGTTATTTCCTGATTCTTTGTTATTTTTAAAAGATCTTGTCTTTCCTGCTCACTGGCTGCAATCTTATCTTCGAGGTCTGAAATTCTGTCTTCACTTTCACTGAGGCAGTTTTTATAGCTTTCAATAGAATTTTTCATTTCCTGTATATCTCTTTGAATCTGCTTTATGCATTCTGTTTGTTTCTTATATTGTTCTTTGAGGGATTCTATCTGTTTGCTTTGTTCCTCTAATTTTTTAGCTGTGTTTTCACTAGATGCGTTCACTCTTTCTTTCACTGTTTTTATCAATTCTTCTTTTACCTGGGCAAGTGTTTCTGGTTTGAATTTCTCCATAGCTTTCCCTATTTGCATATTGATTTCATTTGATATCATTTCAGACATTTCAGGTGTATGGCTTCTTTTTTCTTCTATGTACACAGTTTCTAAGCTTTCTTGGGGAGGGCTAGGGCTTTGAGCCTGCCTTTTGGTCTTGCCTTTTGTCATTTTTCTGTATTTCCTTACTTTGAGCGGTGTTCCAAAGCTTTCTCTGCTTATGTGGCAAATTACCTGTTACACCCTCAGTTCCTGGAGGGGCAGTGGCTCCCCCACAGGCTCCTGGCTTCCTCACAGGGTCCTAACACCCCTCTGTGGGCTCCTGGCTCCCTAAGTTGTAAGGCAAATGCTGGGTGTGGCCACCCTGGAGCCTGTGGAATCTCAGGCAGGCCAGGCCTCCGTGCCTTGTCCCAGGTAGGTCTCCAAGAGGTTCCCTGTGAGTGAAGGGCCTACAGGTCCCAAAGAGTCAGGCCAGAATGTTGGTTTCTGAAAAGTTCCTGGTCCCAAACAGACCTGGCCAAGATGCCAGTCTCCACAATATTCCCAATCCAAACAGCCCGGGCCACTCTGCGGGTCCGAGAGTTTTGGGTAACAAAGAGACAGGCTGAGATGCTGCTTTCTGGGAGACTTCTTGGGGGTGAAGGGCCGGGCTACGGGCCCAAACAGACCCGGCCCAGATGCCGATCTCCAGGCAGTTCCTTGCGGATGAAGGTGGGCCTACCAGTCCCAAAGAGTCATGCCGAGATGCAGGTCTGTGCAGACTTTCAATCCAAACAGCCCAGGCCACTCTACAGGTCCGAGAGTTTCGGGTCCCAAAGAGACAGCCTGAGATGCTGCTTTCTGGGAGACTTCCTGGGGGTGAAGTGCGCGGCTACGGGCCCAAACAGACCTGGCCCAGATGCCGATCTCCAGGCAGTTCCCAGTCCCAAAGAGTCACGCCGAGATGCAGATCTGCGAAGACTTTTGATCCAAACAGCCCAGGCCACTCTATGGGTCCAAGAGTTTCGGGTCCCAAAGAGACAGCCCTTTCTTTCTTTCTTTCTTTCTTTCTTTCTTTCTTTCTTTCTTTCTTTCTTTCTTTGTCTTTTTGACACAGGATCTCTCTATGCAGTTCAAGCTGGCCTTGGGCTCACTTTGTAGCCCAGGTTGGTCTCGAACTTGCAAGCAATTTTCCTCCCTCAGCCTTTCAAGTGCTGGGATTACAGGAGTACACCACCATGCCTAACTACATTATCTTTTTTATCTGTGAGTGTATGTAATATTTAAGTGAAGCTTCATTGGTTACAGATTGACAAGTTTCCAGGAGGCTCCAATATCACTCAGATGTCTTCCTTGCCTTACTGTATTAAATAGGTCAGAATTTAGTTTCAAGTGAATGCTGTTAAAATACATGTGAATTTCAAGCAGGAGCCTAAAGAGAATTCTTTCTGTCGTCTGTTGGCCATTTCAGAACTTTGGAAATGGAATGGCCAATTGATCAGAAAGAAATAGCAGGTGAGTATGGCGGACTTTAGGGGTCCTGCAGGGGATAGACCCTGGCGCCTTGGGACCTGCACCATGTTGTTGACTCGGGGTGCCGGGAGAACAAGGAGCTCCTCCCCTCTCTGGGGGGCCACTATGAGTGTGGCAGACTTTCAGTGGCCCGAAGGAGAGAGACCCTGGTGCATGGGGACCTGCACCGTGCGGTTGACTCGGGGTGCCTGGAGAACAAAGAACTCCTCTCCTCCCTGAGAGGCAGCTGTGATCCTGCCAGTGTGCGGGCTGAGAATCAGACATCTCTTGTGGTCCTGTGCCCTGTCCTGTGTCCCCTTCCCACTGGCCCCTGCTTAGCAAGTAGGAGCCAGTGAACTGGACATCTTGTGAAAAGATTGGCTATGTTACTTAGTATGAACTCCCCATATGCAAAGATAAGGACAATCATTTGGAAGAAAACAAGAGACAATGTGACAGATAGTGAAGATCTCTGGTTGTCTAGCTTTGAAACTTATGCTTTCTTATGTCCCGTTCTGTTCTGTTTTGTTGTGTTTAATTTTACCCCATTTTAAAATAAAATTTAAAAAAATACATGTGAAACAGAAATATATCTGTCCAGGGTAAGAAATGAGCATACACAGTGAGGACACACTTTTATCTGTGTTTATTCAGCACCTTAGGATTTTAGAGATGAAGCCATTTTGATGCTCTTTTTAAAAGAAAACTACGATAGTATCATATATCATATGTCTAGTTATTGAAAGTGTTGGAGATACCAACTACATGGAGCATCTATTGTACTAAAATTTGTTACTGCCTTTTAATAAAATTAATAAATTGGATATTGACTAATAGTGTCCTTGGATATTCATTTAAATAGATCAAAGTGTAGTGCAAACGTAGAAATACAAACAGGTTTTTACCATGGGAATTAAAAAATAATTGCTCCGATGCAGTGATGCATGTGACAGAATAAGCAATCTGCCTCCTCCACTTGCCTCTCGAAATACCTCCAGCAAGCTGAGTCATTCAAGGGTAACATGGGGCTGTAAGTCTGATGAGGTGACCTTCCTGAGTAGGAGAGAGAGAGAGAGAGAGAGAGAGAGAGAGAGAGAGAGAGAGAGATCTTGGTCATCTACAGTTACTAAATGCCTTTGAAATGTGAATGATTTCTCCAATCCCATACCCTTCCTAGCTTCCATTGTTGTGTTCCTTCCTTTAAGGAAAGGTGAGTAACAGGCATTTTGTGTTTGAGAACCTGAAAAAGGAGCCAGTGGCCTGCTTCTCTAAAGGCTGATGCAAAGGACTTGGAGGCCACCCTGACCTGGAAAGATAAGCTCTATGATTGGAAGCAGGGACCAACTTCCATCACTGGACACCAGTCCAGTACATGGCAACAGCAGAATACAGGCACTCCCTGGCTACAGCTGACCAGCCACCCCCATGGACATTCTTGTTATCATAACAGGAAAAACTGCCATGTGATTTAGGGACTATTCTGTAGGTGGATTGAAAGATTTTAGCATACTCTGAGCTGGGGATATAAGGAATGTTGAAAATCGTTGTCAAAAGATCCCAGTGTGTAAGGAAGTGGTGATAAAGACGGTGAGTATCGCAAGATTTCCTAAATCATGTGTTTAAGATTTGGAGTGGGGAACAAAAATTCACATACATGCAAGTCCTTATAATAGAAGTCGGCTTTCTGGATGGGTACAGAGCAAGATGTAGCATGGTCATGTCATGTTTAATTAGTGAAAGAGAAGAGGTGAATACTACAGTATTTGTTCCTGCACGACAAATACTACAGTTTTTCTTCCTGCATAAGAAATTACCACCAATTTAGCAGCTTTAAGCAATGCATTTTATTATTTTTAGGGCCTGAGGCCTCAAGTCCTGAGGGGCCACCTGCTGTCTCCTGCCCATGGCCCTTCCACACACAGCAGAATGCTCCATGCAGTCCAACAGGCGAATCTCTGCTGCCCTGAATCTTCAGTGGGAAGGTTGAAGCCCATTAAAAACAGTTCATTTCAAGCAGATAATTCAGGCCCACCCAGGATAATCTCCCTTTTGAATAACCCAGAGTCAGCTCCCTAGGGACATTAATTACATCTGTGTAATCCCTTTGCCCTTGTCTCCTAATGTAGCCTAATCCTAGGAGTGAAATCTCATTCTACTCATAATCCCTCATGTGTGGGAAGAGAGGAGATTATTTAGATTATTCTCAGGATCAGGAAACTTGGGGACAGTTTTAGAAAGTCTCCTGTTCTGGTTTGAAATGGAGGCATCTGAAAAATAATGAACTCTCCTTGGATTCCTTGAAGCCCCATGAATTCAATTTCCTCATTTACAAAGAACTATAAACTCACTAGGAGAGGAGTATTGAATGAGACACGATTTTTCAAATTCAGTAAAATGAGTCAATTTTATTTAGGATATAACTGAAAAATTCTTACCTTGACATCTGCAATAATCAAGTGGAAAACATCGTTTTCATGTAAACTACACTACAGAATCATGTAGTTAACCTTGGTAACAAGATCAGCACACAAAGGAAAAACATGCTGTATAATATTGTAAAATAAATCTATTCTTCCATTGCATATATCGTATGTTTAGAGGCAACCAGTTATATACTCAATATGGTTTTACTGTGCCTTACACAGAAATAAACTATCCAGAACGACTATCATGGGGTGGGGAACAAAGTTGTTACTGCACTGTTAGGTGATGGCACACAGCGTGTCCCAGAACATTTCTGTGCTTAGTTACTCAACCAGAGATCTAAAGTAATTTTGTTGTACTGTAATGGGGATTTATGCCTTGGCAATTAAGTGTTTTATTTGTTTTCTGAAATGATATGAACTTATTTTTCCAAATACTATGCTAAATAAAATTTGTATGTTACATAAAAAGAATTCTTACCTATGTCAGGCATTTTCTAAGGCACTTACTTCTTTTATTTGTTTACCTTTAAAAAGTTAGAAATCTCTCCAGAGACAGGAGAACCTTTTTTCCTCTGAGGTTAGGTCTCAGAGGCCAATATTAGAGAGTCTATTATTAAGGCAAGACCTTGGAATGTTCAGAGATCTTACAAGAACAAATACTTCTTTTCTTTTTCTGTTTCTCCCTCCTCTTCTCTTTCTTTTAAAAATCTTTTTATTTCCTCTCTCTCCCTTTTTCCTTCCTTCTTTTCTTCACTCAAACCTCCCTTCCTTCCTTTGTTCCTTCTTTTCTTTTCTTTTTTAATGAAGACAAAATTCTGCATGTGCTGATAAAATCACAATTTTTATTTCTTTTTAGATTGGAGAAAATAGGAAGGTCCATTATCTCATTAAGTTCTCACACAACTTTATATTGATAAATATTATAAATTAGTTCTTAGAATTAAAAGATATACTATATCCATGTTTCTATTTGAATATGTATTTTCTTTTGTATTATTTTTCAATGGTATATTTATGTATTCCTATTAACTTTTTTTTGCCATATATATTGCAAATATCTTTTCCAGCACAGTAGATATCCCTCTATTTGTGGTTTCAATTCCAGTTTCAAGTTACCCACAGTTTATCATTGTCTGAAAATATAAAATGGAAAATTTCAGAAATAAAAAATCCAAAAGCTTTAAATTTTGTGTCATTCTGAATGTACGGTCACTTCATTTCTTCTCGTCACATAGATGTGTCATTTCTCATCCTCACAAGAACAAGGGTAGGCATAGTACAATAAGATGTTTGGAGAGAAAAACTACATTTACATAACTTTTATCACTGTAGGTCATTATAAGGATTGTATTTTATCATTAGTTATTATTCCCAATCTCTTACTATTCATAATTTATAAATTAAATTCTATCAAAGGTGTATGTATGGGAAAACATAGCATACAGAGGGTTCATTCCCACTCATAAATTCAGGCATCCACGGGAGGTATTGGTATATAACTGTGGTACTATATTGTGCTTAAAGCATTTCATAAATATATTAAAGCATTTATATGTTTATAATGCTAGTATTTTCATATTGTTTTGAGGTATTGATGATCCAACCTAGAACCACGAATATGCTAGGAATGGAGCTGCATCCATAGACCCTACATTCATATTTTTGTTTTAACGTAAACCCAGTGGATTTTACTGTGTTTTATTTATTCATCAATATAGTTTTATATTCTACATTACAAGTAATATTTAAGAAACTGTCACAAGTTTTGTTACTGTACCAGAGAAAGATACCTACAATAATCTGAGAGATATTATTCCCTTTCCAACTATATAGTTATGCAGCTATGGTTTGTTTCTCTATGCAAATCATTAGTGGAAATTACTGGAATTTATTTGTAGTCTCTCTCACAACTACTCCCATTTTTACCAAAATTTTGAAGCTCTAGTTCTTGATTCTGTTATTTTTTTATTCTGCTCTCTAGTTATAGGCGATTAGATTGGAAAAACAATTAGATTGCCTCTCCTAGGAATCTGTAACACTTTGGAACATTTTTAGCATTGATATTTCAAACTCTCCATGTCTTCACTTCCTTTTCCCCTTTCTCCTCCGGGATGTCACTATTCCTTAAGTTCCTTGGTGGTTTGCTTCTTCCTCTCTCTATTGGCTTCTTGTATAATTTTACAATGCTTTAATTGTTTCAATCTTGAAGGGAAATTCTATTTTTAATCCTAATTCTCATTTTCTTTCTTCTTAAAAAGACACCTACATTAATAGTTTCCACTTGCTCATCAGTGCTCATTAGGAATCCAATGTAGTCTGATTCCCTCTCCAGCCATTGCAGTGGAATTGGCCTGGCCAGGCAGGGGCAGCACCTGCCCCTTCTACACTGAAGAGCACTATTCACCCTCTGTCTAGCTAATACAAGTCAGGTTGATGCACGGCAGCTTTGCCTGTAACCAAAACCAGTCTTGCTTCCAGAAAGTTACCAAATAGTCCAGCTGTCTTTCATGTAGATGATCACACTTTTCAAAGACTTTTAGTTTGAAAACTTTCACACATATACAAAAATGGGGGTGAAGGATCTGGTAAGCCCTCAGATGCCCAACACGCAGTTTCAACAACAATCAACTAAGAGTCAGCTTTGTTCTATATCTTTAACACCTTCCCCCCTTTCCCAGGATCAAGTAGACTTCAGACTTACACGATTTCATCCATGTATATTTCAGTGTATGATTCTGAGTGACAAGGATACCCTTTATTATTTTCTATAAATAGGCAAGAGTTTGATCGAATTTATATATAATCTTTTGCATGACTGATTTTGAGGTAGAGATGTGACTACCGGCAGAAGGTACCTATTACCTGATTGTCTGTCTCTGTCCCCACAGACGACTCTATCACAGCTTTATCACACTCTACGGTAATTCTATGTTTACTTGGTTGTCTCCTTCTCAGGACTCTGAAGTCCATGAGGGCAGTGCCATTGTCCTCAGTACCTAGGGTAATGTTTGGCACAGTGGCTAAAGAATCTTTTCAAGAACAAACTTATGAGATATATGTCATGTTACATGACATAGTTTTCTACGAACTCTTTCTGAAAAATTAGCCCCAAAATGTTCTCTTAAATAATTTATAAGTCATAAACTATTGCATACCTGTGCCAAAAGCTTTGGAAAACGCTTCCAAACACGAGGAGTTGGGACTTAGCATAGTTGCCTAGGTAGCACTAATATTCCTGCTGGAGCCACTTCTTGTAGTAGACAAACCAATACAACCAATTTTTCTATTTTCTGTTGCTGAAATTATTACCACAGATGAGGCAACTGAGTTTCAGAGACGTTAAATCACTTGCCTAAGGCACACAGCTAGTACTTGACAGAATTCAGGGGCCAGAACCAGGGCTTCAGACTCTTAATTACAAAGCTATTTCCAACATATTCTATACAACATATTAACAAATATAAAGCACAAACAATGGTGTCCTTCCAATGTTGGCGTAAAGATCATCAGATTCATCCATAGAGCTAGATAGCTGTGAGCAAAGAGAAGCCTCCCAATGGAAATTCAAGCCACTGGAGTTACTTCGAACTGTGAAATGGCCAAAATCTCCTTCGTTTTGTGCATTGTTTGGGAGAAAAAATAAGTGGTTCAAGTGAAAAGCCTAAAAATACTGACTTACTAGTTGCCCTGGGCCCTAGGAATCCCAGGCTGCTTGGTGGAAGCCCTTTCTTGGAGACTGGCTTCACTTTGAGCACTTGCCAAACTTGACACAGAAATTAGATCTGTTACCACCAGTGGATGCTTGGCCGGGTCCCTTTGTACTCACTCAAAGTAGAAACTACTACGTCAGAATCCTCCCCTGACTATGCCAGTGGAAGCTCTGAAAAGATCATCTCAATGGCTCCTGAGGCTTTCCAGAGTTGTTGCCAGGGCTTACCCAAATAGCTCCATTCCCTCGTAATCACGAGAAGCCATTCCATGCCAAGAGCAAAAGCCAATTAAGACAGTGCTCTGATTTGTTCCTTACAGGTTTATAGGAATGCTCCAGTCATTTACAAAAACAGTGATTCTATCCTATTTGGACCAGGCCAATGTCTAACCCAAATATATGATGCTGAAAGGAGGATTCAGTGTATGCTAAAACCCAAAACCCAACTAAATATCAAAGTTGATCTGGAGGTTGTCAAGGGTTCGATGTAGCATCAAAGCAGAATCATAATGTGCATGACAGGGAAATGTACTCCTTGTAACTCTTCTCCACTGTTTTCAGCTGCAAGCTTTTATAGAACTGAGTTGTATAATGTAAATCCCATCAAGTTTTTTATGTGTAGGTTGGGTTACTTGGGTGGTCTGAGAATGGCTAAGGTCAGACGCCAAAGTTTGCTAAACAGCTTTGTCCTTCTGAGGAGGTTTGCTGAGCTTCCAGGTGCCTGGCACTTCCTTTTTTGGGCCCCTGTAGCATCTGTATCACACACTGTTTTCACTGCACAGTGGGAGTGACACATCAGGGCATCTACTGGCTATGTGTCACCCTCCATCTGTTCAAAAGTTCAGATTTCCTCTGTTGACCTCTCATGGGAATAGGGCCTCATTCTTGATGAGTATGTGTTGAACAAATGTTGTTGCTTCCATAGAAGCACTGTATACACATCACCATTTCGCCCTTCATCACTCCTGCTTATAGGAAAATTCCTTTCAGAGGAGAATAAACCTCCTAAAATAATTTTCACTTAATTACTGAAGATTTGGACCAATCACAAAGAATCACCTTTTTCACTAAAACAAAAATTATAAATTCAGTCTAAAATGAGATGGTAAAAGCTGAATAAATATTAGGTTGGTATTTTTCTTTTCTGGAAGTAAATCTATATTTGTGGTTGACAGAAGCTGAGACCAGGACCTTAACATTGCTTATTGTGATATTTCCTGAAAGCCTCAGTTAGTTTTTAAACTACTCCCAAGATTTGGTTTCCTCCTCAGGGTAAGCCAGAGGTCAACCAAGGGATCTTGTCTTAAGTACAGCTTTTATAGGACAACTTTTCTGGGGAAGTTCTGAACTGAAGCTCCCTAATCTAGGCAAAGAGGTTTTGTTTCACATAGTGATGCCAGTAGAATTCCTGGTATGTTGGACTATGAAAGCTTTGTAGCTTTGTAATAAGTTTACAGTGGATGGTTAGTAGCTGCAATGAACACAAGGGGGGAAACAATGGCACAAAACCTGGATGTCACCATCCTTGCTTCAGGAATGGTGTAGAGCTTAATCATTTCAATCTCGAGAAAAGCAAACACGATGAGTACCCCCAACTCACATTTCCTTGTCAAACATTACTCATGTAAGTTCCATGGAGAAATGACTGGAAGCTGAATAATGTGTCCTAGTATAAGTCTATTTCAATGTGCCCTTGGCAGGTTTGGCTGAGTATACTCTCAACAGAAACCTTCATGAAGGAGCCAGTTCCTAACAGCCAATTGCTGTCCACTTGATCTGCTGATTGCACCAGCCACTGACCTGTGCAGGGCAATGGGGGAACTTTCTTGTTGGCAGCTAAGGGAAATAATAAGAGGAAAACCTATCAGGACACGGCATCTGGCAGAACTTGTTGAAACTATTTCTAGAACTTGGAATGCATGTGGACCTCAAAGGCACCAGAGTCATGCTGGCTGGAGCTTAGTGCCCTGAAGAGGAGCTATTTTCAATCTCTGACCCGACATGCTCCAGCGGGTACACATTCCAGGGCATGTCAAATGTTTTTGTTCTACAGGTGGAAGGTTCACCCGCCACTTCTCCATCCTCACTCAGTAGATGTGGCTCAATTATTTTTGCATATTCTTGGAAACAAAAAGTTGAAGTTTCAAAAACAGAATATTGACAAGGTCACTTTTAATTTTAAAGTGAATGATTTAGTACCACGTCACATGAGTAGAGAGAGCAGTGACATACTTCCTTCATCGCTGCGCAAGAGGCATAATTCAAAAATGTCCTTAGGTAGCCTTAATTGCCCTTCAGTGTCTTTCATCTCACTGAAGTCCTTTACTGCAAACCTGTGATTAGTTTTCCACCACACATTTCTGCCTGATAGCAAATTCTATCTCAAAAATGGCATTCTTTCTTAGTAGCTCTAACGCATTGTTCATAAGACCTGCACAACCCATACCAGGGAGCAAGAAGGAGAATTCTTTGGGCTAACTACTCGTGAGAATAGAGATATTAGACCTTGTCAGTGCAGGACGCAATGAAAGAAAGAATAAATTAAATGCCCACAATAAAAAATTTAAAACTTTTGACAGTTTAATCTAAGAAATTTTAAGGCTGATCAATAAATTCTTAGCAGGAGCTTCTTTACAGTTATTGGATCAAACAAACGTTTGTTTTAGTTTCTTAAATTCTGACTGCTATTGAGTCTACACTAGGATTGTAGTATCCTGTACCTTCTCCATTAAAACTAACCCAGCACATCAACAGACAAAGCCAGTGCAATTTCTGAGGGCAAATCCTAGCAAACACTCAAAAATTCTGTACTTGAGAAGGAGACTAAAGGACCCAAGGGCTCTGTTCTACACTTATCCTTAATTTCAGAGGGAATTTACATCTTGTGCACAGTAGGAACTTCTTGTTCTGAAAGGTCATATTGGGCTCATCCACGAACCCGTCTCAGTGAAAAGGCTTGAACTTTTTAGGAATCCATCTGCCTAAAAATCTCAAACTAGCAAACTATAAGGGGCAAACCCATGTTCATTCTGGATTCATGTAGGTGGTAGACAGTCCGGTAGTTCTTTGATTTCCCTCGTTTATCTTCTTGTTTCCCAGAAAAAGATGCCTTTTGAAAAAATTAATCAATCTCTATAAACCTGCCTATATGAATCACATGTTTTATCTGTAAAATATCTCCTGAAGAGTATAGCAGTTACCTCCAGCAGTATTGAGGTAAAATTGATTTTATTAGTTTAAGTATTTCAGGTTTGTTTGCTTCCCAGGTTACTGGGAGGGAACAAGCCTTTGCATAGAGAATAGGTGAGCACTGAGAAGTAGATAAACAAAGTTAGTGGAGAATCTTTAATGGAGTCTCTACATTGGAGGAAGCTGCTGAGTATTCAATAAGAAAATCAGCTATTCCTGTACCTGCCCTCGTCTCCCCACTATTCTCAGATAAGTCCTCATGACCTCTCTTGCTGAACTGCC